>CM053785.1:864106041-864361041 GCA_028749045.1 Cupressus sempervirens | reverse complement strand
AGGTGAAAAGGACACTTTCCAGAGACCACCTGCCAAGGACCAGGAGAAGGATGTTAGAAATGCTTTAGAATAATTAAGAGGAGGGGGGGGGGGTGAATAAGTTATTCAAGGTCCAAATGTCCAATTCAAACTTTTCAGCAAGTAAAGTGAGCCTGATAAATTGTTCATTCATCCAAGCTTAAACATTCCTATTTAACAAGTTACTGTAATCAAGCATAATACATGAAAAGATCAACACATGACACAATGATTTATGTGGAAACCCAATTTGGAAAAAACCACGAGTCACATGCTACTCAATTCTCACTATTCTGAAGTAATGCCCTATGAAAGGCTTGCCCTATTAAAGGCTACAACACAGTATTAAATGTGACCTAGTTAAAGGATTTGATCACCCTATTAGAAGTGGGCTTGGTTAGAGGACCTTAGAACATTCACTTGGAATGCCACCTTGTTAAAGGATTTACAAATGACTATTAAACCAACCCAAGTCCATAGGATTTTTACCCTAACTGATACAATTGCTAGAGAGTAACAATAAGGGGTTTTGACCTGATTACAACTTTACAACTTATCTTGTAGATTTCAGATCACTTCCTCAGCTTATAACATTGCCTAGCTTTCAGTCTCTGCAACTCTTAACAACTTGCCCTCTTTTCAAGCTTGGTCTCCTTGAGTCCTCATGCTCAATGTACCAGTGCAATTTTCCTTTTGACCACTAATCGAAGCAAAGTCTCTGTGCTCTATTCTTCCTTCTCCTTGACACCCTTCAACCACTTTGCAATTTTTGGCACTCTAGCAACTCTTACTTCTTGTTTTGTGACTGCTTAAATAGAAGTCTATAATTTCTTTTTCCTGCTCGATTCTTCCCTCCTTTAATTTCTATTCGAAGGGGTTAGGTAGGATTCATTGAATCTAACCCACATTTTGTTCCTTCTAGAAACATCATGAAGAATCGTCTTGAATTCGCTCAAAAATAGTTTACATAGAATTCTGTGCCACCAGCGCATCATCCTTATCCTCCAGCTAGTTCAAAAAATTCAAGGTAACAAACTTGTCAGCTTAGATTTGGAAAATCTTTGACTTTTCAATAATGCAACAACTCAACACTATTGAAATCCTGGTGCTCGACACATACTGTGTTACTTGGCATCAACTATGTTTTACTGATGCTCAACATCTACTGTGGATTCACTTGGCATCCACTAAGTTTTTCTAATGCTCGGCACCTGTTACATTGCTCGGCATTTGAACATGCTTGGCCCCTTCTGTATCACTTGACACATACTAGATTTTTCATTTGCTCAGCACTAACTAAAAATTTGCTCGGCTTGAACTAACTTGCTCCTCACTTACTAATGAACTTAGTTTAAGATTTGCAATCAATCTTGTTCCAACTTATTCCTTCAATGTTTCTAAGTGTGGCCAACCTCTATATCTTCAAGTATGTTATCAGTACATCATTTAACCATTGTCTTAACTAATCCTTGCACTTTATTACAAAACCATAACTCAACCTTTCCCTTAGGTGATTTTGTTACATCTTGTTGATTAAATCCTCTTCATCACTCAACTAAGTGATAGTACTTGGATCTTATAAGAAATAGTCGTTCTAGCTAATAGCAGGTTTGACATCAATGATTGAAAATATTATTTTAACAATAATCTCCCTCTTTGACAATAATCCTTTTCAATCAATTTTCCAACAAAGGATCTGGAGACCAGCCAGTGCCACCACAGGGTGGGGAAATTGAGCAGTGACTCCACTCATCATTGCCACTACTGGTAGAGTGGTGGTGGAAAGCCTATGAATGTGGCGTGTGTGAGAGGAGGCCTGAAGAAGTGTGCCTCTTGTGGTGGCCTCTAGGTATCGTGGTTTCAACTGAGGCATCTGGAGGTACCTTGGCAATAGTACAAGGGGTATTGCCCCTGTAATGCCCACCCATAGTTTATTTTTCTATTATATTTACCAAACTATTTTTATGCCTATTTCACGCATGTGTTAATTTCAAGGGTATTGGATTTATAATTATGAAATTATTTCATGACTTGGATTACATGTATATTAATAAATAATTACATAGTTGATTATATTTCACATATTAATTGATGGTTTTGATTACAGGTTCATTAATGATGCCTTAATGATTTGTAGTTAATAAATATGATTTCTATCATAGCAATGTCAGATGATTCTTTAATGATGATTACTTCATATTCGTAAGAATGCATTATTTTATCTGAGCATTTGATGTTTGACATATAATTATTATGGTACTTACCCCATACTTGCATGTGTATGGTGCAAGTGTTTGTTTTGTCTATCTGTTTGTCATGTTTGATGTGGTTAAGTGAGGGAGTCATAGTCACTTGCTATTCAGGATCTACATGATGTACCACTCCCTACCATTGTTTGTTTAGTTTAGATATATTTATATACATATACATGCTTGTGTTTTATACAAAATGTAGGTATTGAGCATCAACTTCCCTGAATTGCTAGGATGAGGATGCCCTATCACAATAACTCAATGGTAAGAATGAGGAGATAATGTTTATGTCCAATACCAACCATAGCCTAAATACTTTTCTTGCAAGAAGGACTCGTAACTAATTTTGCACCCTTTTTAAACTCGTGAGTTTATCTTTGTCTATGTCATTTGATTTTGAGCTTTGGTTTGTTTTGGTAATATTTCTTTTATGTGATTATTTGGTAAATGATTTAATTATAATATTTGATTTAATCATATAATATTGAAAATTATTAAATATTATTTGATTAAAAATAAAATATTAAAGCATGAGTATATTTAATTAATTAAAAAAAACTAATTAAATATGTGCTTTAATTTAAAAGTCTTAATTTAGAAGTTTAAATTTAGAAAATTGGTTAAAGATAAGTTAGAATGTGATGATATTAATTAATTAATTAATTAAATATGTACTTCAATTGAAAAGATTTAATTAAAAAATTTAATTTAGAAAGTTGGAAGAGAAGAGAATTAAAATATTAAAAATATAATATTGTTTTATTATAATTATTTATTTAATAATAATTAAATTAGAGTTGCACTTAAATAATGAGCTTTGATTATTATTATTAATTTAAATAATAAACTATGCTTTAATTAGCTCTTGTACTAATTAATAAATTGGAGGAAAATAAAATATAAAAGAATGAAATTTAAAGATAAAGTTATAGTTCTAATTCTATCGTAGTTATATTGTTTAATCCAATGATAATTATTTTAATAGTAAACCCTAAATAATGTTATTATATATATAATTTGAACCCAAGACCTCTTTGATAAGAGACTCACAATTTACCATTGTGTTGTAGGCTCTTGCCTTTAATAAATATATTATTTAAAATATTTGAAAAATTAATTAATGAGAGCTAATTATTTAAATTAAGATATTTTGTAATTAAATATCTAAAAGAGTATGCATGAAAGAATTAAATAATAAAAGTTTATTTTAAGGAGAGACATTTACATGTTCAAAAACTGGAAACCCTAGTTAGAGTTAAACTCTTTATTAAGAGATTCCAACTCATTTCCACGCATGGATTCGATCAAAAGAACTGTTGAAAGTTTTAGAGAGTTTGGATCTGCATGCATTCACAGATTGTTTTAGATTTTAGCTGTGGTTTTGAGGTAGGGTTTGAAAACCCATTGTAGAATTTTATTAAAAGATCTATCTACTTAGTGTCTTCATGGGTGCTTGTATTATGCTTATTAATTTATTTTATTAATTCTGGATGAAGAATTAGGTTATGAATTTTGAAAAGGAAAACTTATTAATTAAGATGACTGCAGAAAAATTGTGGAAATTTTTTATGACTGTATTCTTTTTAAACCCCTTTAGATAATATAAGAAATATTTGATTACGAAAATTTGGAAGAAAATAATAAATTGAACAGTTGGTGTTTCAACTTTAAATTTATCATTAGAATGATGAGATTATCATGAGTTTTATAGATAAATATTATTCTTATATCTAAAATAATTTAATTGCAAAACTTATTAAAAAAATGAAAAGATTAATTGAGAGAAAAATATGTTGTAACTAAAATTATGCATGCATGTGAATAGAAATATGCTAAAGATAGAAACAAAGTATAGTATGGTTACAATCATTTGAAAACAAATATGCTAAAAATAAAAAACTAAGTATAGTATGGTTGCATGATTTGAGAGATCAAAGACATGCTAAAATACTAATTGCATGTGTATTTTTATTTTTTATAATTTAATTTTTAGATTTTATTTATTTTAAAAAAATTTAATTAATTAAAAATAAATAATTTATTAATTTTAAAAATTAAATAAATATTATTCATTTAGTTTAAGTGGATTTTATCATTATTGATTCTTTAAGTCTAATTAGACTCTTAGTTGCGTATAAATGATTTTATATTTATTAATGTAAGAGGGAAGTTAATAAATAAATATTTATTGTTTTATTATATTTTAAGAGAAGTTGTGGTGGAGTTCACTTTGTAATAATTTAGTAAATAACTATTTGACTTTATGAGAGAAATTATAAATAATTAAATTAAATTTATAATTTTATTTCTATTTGCATTATGAATTAAAGAAAAAGTAAATATTAATATTAGACTTAAATAAAAGTCATATTAATATTTTAGAAATTAAAATTAATATCAATATTTAAATATAATAATATAAATTTATGTTATTAATTAAATCATTTATGATTTAAGATTATTTAAATTAATAACATGATAATATTGCATGATATTTTATATGCACAAAAAGATTGGATATTTAAATACTTATTGTTTTAAATAAGTATATTAGCATAACAATTTATATTAATATGCATATTCGTACTTTATTTCTAAACACATCCTTATGACCGAAGTTAAACAAGAGAAATTGGCGGAATTAAATCATCTGGCTGAAAACTATATGTTTTCTAATATTCTATTTATAGTCTTATGATGTTTATTTTCTTGATAGTTTTTCTTTGTGGGTTGTTTAGTTGGCCAATTTAGGATGTGAACTAGAGGCGTTTTTGAGATTTTCTTTTACGGTTATTTGACTAGATGTCATGATGATGTTTATGATTTGAATTGAGATTTATGATTTATGAGCTTTATACTATTGAGCATTTATGAGGACTTGGGTTTTGAGAACTAATATTATTTTTGAGTTGCTTGTTAAGAAATCAAATTCAATCAATCTTAATTTTTGTGGTATGAGACACTATTGTGGTTTGCGATATTTGGGAAGGTAGTCTAGGTGCATTTCTATGGGAGTGGCTTGCGATGGGGGTTGGGGCCTAGAGTGGCTGCTATGGTAACTCATTGTAAGTTATGTAACAAGTGATAACATAGTAATTAAAATATCTTTCCTAACCCTTTTCCTTGAGATATATTAAAAAAATAAGTTAAAGATTTTTCCTTGTCCATGCCTTGAGTGCTTGTATAGACTAAGGATGAGATAGAGATGATACCTTCAGAGGTATGACTAGTTTAATCATCATCATGAGAGGGTATTTTGGTTTCACATAGAGTCGCTAGGGGGTCGGGGTCCTGAGAGACTGCCAGGTTAACCTTAGAGTTGGCTCATGTGATGACACTCCATAGTATCTAGCCTAAGTCTCCTTCATGATTTTTTTAAAATATTTGCCTCTAGTGCTATATTTGTTGGATATTACTTTTGATGATGCTTTTATTGTGAGTTGTTACTCATTGATTGGTTGGATATCATTTATTGTTGACAATTGACTTTTATTAATGAATGATCAGTTATTCAAGTGGTATTTTTATTGTTGGAGTTAGTGATTGGTAGTTTACTTTTATTGATGACAATTGTTATTTGTTGGTCATTTTTCTTGTAACACTTGACATTGATTTTGAGGTGGTTGTATATTTTTTGTCTTGATATTTGTATGTTGACTTGGTATGAGATGTTCGTATTGGAATGAGTGTCCTTTCAATTTTGATTATCTTTTCTTCTTGAGTAGTTTGTGTTACCTTTGAGGTAGTTTTGGCTATCAGGATTCTTTGCCTAGGATTATTTTATGATTTGATTATTTATGTGTGGATTGTACATTATCTCTCCTACAGTATAGGAGTGAAAGCTTGATTAGGTGACCACATGGTCGAGAGGTAATGTATTCTTACCATTTGGGCACCCCTTAGATTGATAGATGTTGGATACTCCTTGATATAGTGGTAATATTATCATTCTTCCTCTTATCTTGAAGACTTCTATTCATTTGATGTATCTATGTATCATGTGTTTTGAGATCCCACAAGATATTATATTGTATATTGATGAACTTGTATCTATTTTCAATACCCTTCGACATGTGTAGTAGATGTTATTCATTAGATGTGCGTTCATATTATTAGTTGTACTTATGCATTTTCTTATATGACTATGTATGTGTTTATTCATTTTATGATTATAGACATTGTAATTGAGACCTAAAATTATTAATAAAACTTTCTTAAATGTGACTCAACGTGAAGGAATCATTGAGGAATTGAAACAGTATTTGTAATTGATTACATGTTCTTGATGTGTATGTATATATTGCTTCCACATTATTGTTACTTTGATGCTGTTTAAACTTAAAAAAAATAGTTTGGTAAACTTTGAAACATATTAGGTTTATTTCTTTTGGGTTCCCGAGCGAGGTGTTACAGCCCTAGTGATTAAGAAGATCTTTAAGGCGGGCCACGTCTAGGGCCACCTTATTTTCTTGCACTTGAATTTGCATCATTACATTATTAAAAATGCACACCTTAGTGTACATAGCAATATTTATATCAAGAAAAATGTGAGTGAAAAGAACATCATTTGTATCTTTCCACAGAGTGAACAAAATCTCCATCTTGAAGGTATGGAAAATCTGGGTAAATTTTCTAGGGATCCTAAGGGAGTCCCCCAAAATAACCATGTGCCAAGAAAAGGGTTTAGGCTGAAACGACTTAAAAAATCATGAATCCAATGCCAATAATTTTGAGCATATCTACAAAACTAGAAAATCTGCAAGAAAGACTCTGGTTGGCCACAAAATGGACACCTAGGATCTAGAACCCTAATATGATTGAGCCAAGGCCCAAGGGAAAGACCTTGAAAATCTAGGCACCAAGAAAAATGGAAAATCTTAGATTTTGTAATGGTACTCCAAATAGTGTTAAAGTGCTTTCTCCATTGAGAACGGGAAGATTGCAAATGCAATCTCTGATTGCATGTATCCACTATCGGCAGATGGGGAGAAAGCCATCTATAACCCAAGCTTGGTTTGTAGCCGGTGAAAGGAGTGGCAGGATACCGCTTCCAATCAGTCCACCAAGGTCTAACAAACTGGATACCCACTTTATGAATTAAATGACTTGGAATTGCAGAAAGCAATAAGTCAAAATTTTGTCAATTTGAACGAGCAAGACGGTACTAGACTTGCATATCTTCCCAAGAGTCGAGACTCATGGAGACCCTAGAGAAAAGATCTTGAGGAGTCTTAATGCCTTGTTTGAAAAAATGCAGAGAACAAGCACCTTGAATCTTGGCTAAGGGAATACCCTAGATGACAAACAGGGGAGACCACCAAATTTTTTGCTGGTTCAAGGAGAGCCCATAAGAAAACTCATCACCAAATCAGCGGAGCCAAGGCTTAATAGCTTTCCATATGCTCTTGATAATAAAAGAGCCCTGCATGAGCATGGGTTCTCGCATGATGAGAAGGGTTTGAAAGAAAATAACCTTTCATGTAAGTTCGTTAATAGGAAACACAGAGGGAATGTAATACTGAACCAAAATCTTCCAAGCTTCATTTCTAGTAACGACATGAATAATCAATTTGGCACATAGAGCAAGGCCTTGCTTCTGTGTGGAGAGAAGGCCAAGGCCTCCAAACCTTTGGGGAGACAACCAAAGTTCCAAGAAACTCTATGAAAGCCATGATGATCGAAACCAGAAGTCCAAAGAAAATCATGAAGCAATCACTATAACTTTTGATAAGAGGCTTTTGAACGAGCCTAACAAGAAGAATAATAGACATGTGTAGTAGAAAGAACTTTAGAAAAAATCTAGAATTTTCCTGCAAGAGAAAGTGGTTCATAAGCCAATAATCCATCTTCTTAGTAATCTTGGCAAGCACAATGTTCTACAGATCCACTGGCGATGCTTGAAAGGAAAAAGGAATGCCTAAAAATTGAAAAATCTCCCCGTGTGTGACCCATTTCCATTCAAACTGGTTAAGCCAGGGTGGAGCTGGCAAAAAAGACTATTGATAACAGAGCGTTTTATGCTATTGAATAGCAGAGCCAAAGGCTTGATAAAAAGTGTCAAGGAAATTCAAGGCATTATTGATATTTTCTTCATCATCCAAAAGAGTGAGAAAGAAATCATCAGAAAAATGATCATTGACCAACTGGGAAGAGGATTTTGATAAAGAGATGCCACAAACCAAACCTAAGGACACAAAATGGACTAACAAGTAACCAAACCTTTAAGCAGCAAGAACATAAAGTGCTCAAGCCAGAGGGCAACCTTGGCTAATGGAATGGAAAATCCCAAAGGCATTAGATTGGGAGTTATTGATGGTAATGCAAACATTAGCATCTCCAAAGATCATCTCCATAGATTGCAAAATCTATTTTCAAAAAGACAACCATCTGCTTGGACTTGGGAGCCCACTCCATACCTTCCCCGACAACAATGATGTTGTCAAGAATATATCTAGATTTGATAAAGCCATTTTGCTTGGGCTACACAATTAAAGGAAGGATATGATGAATTTTGAGAGAAATTGCCTCAGCAATAATCTTATGTGACACATTTAGAAGGGTAATGGGCTGCCAATTGCAAATATCCTTAAGATGTGTAGCTTTAGGTATGAATTTAATGTTTCCTTTATTGATAATAGCTCTTAGGCTTTTAGAATGATAGGCTTCAAGATAAACTTTGTGCAGATTGAGACCAATATACTTCTAGACGTGTTTTTAAAATTCACGAGGAAACCCATCACACTTGAGGGATTTATCATCTGCCATGGAGAAAGCTATCCCTTAAGGTCTCGAAGGGTAAGAAGTTTCTCACAGAAAGCACGTTGCTCAATTGCTAGGTGGTTTGGAGTAACAGAAATACACTTTCTAAAATCTTCCTCCTGAGTAACCAAATTTCCGTGTGAAGCAAACATGTTTTCATAGTGATGAACAAATGTTTGCAGGATGTCAGGGAGACTAGAGAGAACAAAAGTACTTTGTTTGATATTTTTAATCCCAAAATTGGTATGATAGGCTCAAAGAGCCTGAAAGAACTCTTTCGAAGCTTTATCGCCAACCCCCAACAAGTGGAGGTGAGCTTTGATTTGGGCCCCTCGAGTAGCATAATTATCCACAACCTGTTTGTCATGGAAAAATTTGGCAAGCTGAATTTGCAAATCAACATCAAAAGGGTTAAGAATGAGAGCCTCAAGGCTTTTTTGAGAGCAATGGTAGTGGATTCATAAGAGGACCTTCTAAAAACCGCCAAATGCCTCCCATAGATGCATAAAAAGCAAGTAGTTATGGTAATGGCATCATTCCACCATTGAATCCACCCTATTTGGGAATGCAGACGTGGCTCCGAATTTCAAACACGTAGGATATGAGCAATAGTGGAAGCATGCATCAACACAAATGTGTTGAGAAAAAAATGAGATTTGACAAATCTCTATATAGCTGTGTGCCACAAAATAGAAAAATAAATGGGATAGTGGTCAGATACCATCACATCTAGCAAGGGAATGATAGGTAAATATCAATCCTCAGAAAAGGAGAAAAAAGATTGTGCACTAATTGTGACACGATCGAGATGTTTTAATATGTGGTCAGAGCTAGCTCAAAAGTTTGACCAAGTGTGCCAAACCCCACTATGTTGGCAGCAGTTAGTATTGGGATAAAAAGGGACCAATTTATTGCACATGTAGTACTAGGATTCCCTTTCCCCAGCTATTTAGCGAAAAGGTAAAATACCATCTTTGTTGGAGGCCAACTCAACCATATTGAAGTCACCATACATAACCCAAGTAGTTGGAGTCAAGTTGTCAGCTAGCCAACCCACAATTGAGATCTTTCCACAACATCATTGGGAGCATAAAGATTAATGACTCCAAAAGAATGATTGTTAATGGAAAGCAAAAGCTAAATGATTATGTGCATAGGGTCAGAACCGTGTGAAATAATAGCAGAATGAAGATGAGGTGACAAAAGAGTAACTACACCACCCCTATCAGAATCATGTTGAGAGGAAAACATAATGCCATCTATCCAAATGACATGACAGGTAGAAGAAAGTATGAAACTAGATATCTTAACTTCTTGCATATAGAGAGAATCTAAATTTCCAAGTCTATGGCAAGTATACCTGACATAGTACTTTCTAGAGAGGTTTGTAAGACCTTGCACATTCCATGATAAAAAAATAATGAAAATTCTTCCATATCTTCCTCATCCTCGAGAGAGGAGTAACTATTCTGCAAGAAAATTGAAACCAAGTTAAAGCTAGAAGGAAAATCCTCTAGATTGATGACTTGACATTTCTCCTTTGGTTTCTCAGCACATCTGGGAGGACTGCAAGAACGCCACACATTCTGAGTCACTATAGAAGAAGTAGCAAGAGGGGTGCAAATCACAACCAAGGTATTAGCCCTAATAACCACCTTAATTGGGACCTATGAACTAGGGTTTGAAACCTATGAAACACTAGGGTTTGGTTCTGGAAAAATTGCTTGTTTCTCTACATTGACTAGGGTTTGCGCTCTTATTATGATAGCCACATATGACTGTTTAGGAGCCAAGGGAACCTTGCCCTTGTGCCCAACAATGGTCCATTCTTATTTTTTCCCTTCTACTAGTTTGGAAAGAGCCTCTTTAGGTGGGGTTTTACCCTAGGTACAACAAAAGGGCAATCCCTAATCTTGTGTTCTGCTGATTGGCACCTATAGAAGATATTAGGCATGTTCAAACAAAGCACCTTCTAAGAGAAGGTTTGGGAACCAATCTGTATTTCCAAAGAATTCTTAAGATCATTGGAAAGATCAACCTTAACGCAAACACATTTCTGAGGATGAGCATTGAATTTTTTTATGTTCCTTTGTAATAACTTTTCCAAGAGTATTGGCAATGGACTCAATAAAAGGCCATCATGGCAAGGGTAAACCTATAAACTCTACCCACATAGGAACCTAAGCTTTTTGTCATAAGAGATAGTGAAATCTCTCGACCATCTTTGAAAAATAAGTAGGGAAGAATGCATAGACCAAGGACCATTACTAAAAATTGTGTCTACTTGCGACAGGTTGGCAAAGGGGAAAAAGAAAAAAGGAAAAGAAAAAACCTTTGGTAAGGTTTTGCATAGCATCAAGGCAGACTCCATGAGGAGTCCAACTCTTGTTAACCCATTCTCATAGCATAACTTCAGGAGGAGTCCTACTCACAAAATACCCTATCAAGGTATGTTATTCTAACCGATCACAAACAACATCAAATTCTTGTAAAGGAAGGATAATATCAGGATTATGTCATAAAATACCTTTGGGACAAACTTGCGAGGATGTTTGTTCAATGGAGGCACCATGTCTTTTCAAAGCAGCAACGTGAACACCAGTATCAACAACTAGGTCACCACTGGCCAGACGCATTATAAACTAGCCTAAAAACTCCCACAATAAATGTGGTTTGACAAGTGGAAGACTTAGAAGGAAAGCTCAGATAGAGAGCCATATGCAAGGAAACTCAAAGATCACATGAAACCCTAGCAGAGAAAAAAACAACTAGCAAAGCACCCCTATATTATATTTGATGGTCTTTTCTTTGTTATTTTGCTCACTTTTACAAACAGTTGTCAAAAGTAAGGATTTGCTTATGATGGATGAAGAACAGCAGGTAGTTGTAGTTTCCGTATGTGGTCCATGGAGAATAGGAAAAACTAGAGACACTAATGAAGTCTTCTCACGAGTGAAGGGGTGGAAGCCAATCAAAATACAAGTTATTAACCAATATCTTATTGGGTATTATCTTTAAAAAATGGCCAATAGTTTACACCTGAAAATAGCCTTTATTCTTGCACACTTGATTTGAGAGCAAATTTTCAAACTCTTCTCAAACTTAACATAAACAAGAGCTCTGTTAGAGCTTGAGTCTTTGCCTCTTGAATAGGGTAAAGTTGATTTTGAAAGAAAATAATTATTAATAGATAAATTTGATTTCATTAAAAATTGGGTTGTAGAAGTCCAAAATGACATTTCAACAAATGATGTACCCAAAAATAACAAAGGAATATATTGAAGTATTTTATTGTTTTAAGATTTTTTTGATCCTTTGAATCTTAACCTTTATTAATGCTTTCAATCCAATAGGTACTTTCATGGATTTGTCAATGATCATGAACTTTGAAGAAACTCAAAACTCATTAGAAGTTGGAGGGTTTTTTTAAAAATGAGCCCCCACCTATATTGGTCAACATTTTAATTGACTTATTTTCAGTCATAAATGTCTTGTGTATAAATTATAGAAATTACATTTTCAATTCCAAAGATTTGGTATTCATAAATACTAATACATTAATAATATGATTATTTTCTTGTATGCGACTCTTAGTATTGGTGAAATTATTTGATTCACAAAATGACATAAGTGTTAATTCTCATTAAATACCTTGACTTGACATTTGAAAAATAGGATTGAAATTATCATCAAGTTTTGATATATTTAGTGAAAAAAATAAAATTATAATATTTCCACCTAACATTCTATGGTATTTAGTATTTAATGTAACAAAATTAAAATCATTAAATAAATATATTTATATTTAAAAAAAAGTTTATTATGAAAAATAAAATAAATTTGATTTTATGACTTAAGTTGTCTGCATTTATATTTGTTTCATAATATGTATAAAATCAAAGAAAATTACATTTCTAAAAAGAATTTAAATTGAAAAAATATTTTTTTTTAAAGTATTTATATTGAATTTTTTAATTCTAATGTTTTGAAATATATAAATAATTTTTTACATTTATATTTTATAGTTGAAAAATCAAAGCAACATAATCTAATAATAATAATAATAATAATAATATTAGTAGGCAAGAGCCTACAACACAATGGTGTGAGGCCTCGCCCCGACCCATCGTAGCATAGTTGATACATTATTATTTTGATACTCATGACTCGATATGTTGAGACACTATTTGATGCACTGAACATTATTATGCTATTTTATGATGTGTGATGCTTTGCTTTCATATATTAGATTCCGTCATTTAATGCTTTATGAACATGTATAATGATGAAGTAAATGAATGTAGAACTAACACTTTGAGTATGCAATTTTAATGGTCGAAAATATGAGTAGAATGAGATAAACAACTGATTATTAGAAAGATGGATGTTTTAAATTTATATGATTTTCTTGATATGTAATTTACATATATGCATGTGATTTCTTGAACTACTGATGTGTGCAATGAGTGGGCAGGGTATTTAGCCGAGCAACCTAATGAAAAGACGAAACTGAACCCCTTGCTAATTTGTGCTAAATTGCATTATCTTTTTTTGAAGGTTGTTAAATGGTCTTAAAATTCTCCTAGCTTTTGATAGGTCCCTATTAAGTCTTTAAGGCCTAAAAACATTAAATCTAAGTACCCTAGGGGTAAGGGTATGTGTTGGGAGTATTTTCCATTCCCCTAGCCTCTTTGGTTGACTTTTATGGTCACTCAAAAACTCTATTTTTGCTTGATTGCGAAAATTGATTGTCTCCTTCATGAGTTGGTGACTTCAACTCCACTTTGATGTTTACCTAATGTCTAGTTGAGTTAGGATCATATTTAGAGACATTTTTGAGAAGTTTTGGTTGTTACCCATCTCTAATTTTAGAGAGAATTTTTTTGAAAGATTGAAGGGAAGGAAGGAAAAGCTTATCTCAAACTTGTTCATTTTACCATAACCTTATTGTGAAGGTAGGAGTTCTTCACCTCTTTTTTTCATGTTGTTCATATTGTTCATGCTTTGTTTCATGCATAAGTCATTGTGTTGTTCATTGTATGCTTGTATGTGTGTTGAGTTGCTTGGGATGGATTGAAACATGTTTCTTGGATGTCTTTCTTGTGTTTTGCTTTGAATTTTGAGGGGATTGTATGGGGTTGTTTTGGCATTACTCACCCTTGGATAGGGAAGAAGTGGCCATGTACGGGGGAAGGGTTTTAGTTGGACTCCAATAGTGTAGATTCTCTTCTCATGATGAGAAGAGGAAAAGAGGGTAGGGTGTTATGGGCCCCTACTTGTCCTCACATACTATGTTTTGAAAATTTGAATTCTTGAAGAAAAGAAGGAATGGAAATCTTTGTTGTATTGGCCTCGAAAGAGCATTTGTGGAAGAACATAAGTTCTTGAATTTTTAGCCTTGAAAGGGCTATGTTATGGTATGGTGATTGACGTCTCCTATTTGGAAAATCCACCTTCTCCCTAGTCTGATTCAATGTTGAACCTATTGTGCAAAATTGGGATGGGGATGCATGCTTGATTTGTTCTTCATATTATGTTTGTTTTACCTCGAGGCCAGTTCTCGTCTTCTCCATGATTCCCTTGATGCATTGAAGATATTGGAAAGGATCCCTTGTGAAGGACCTATAAGAGAATTCGAATTGTATTGTAGCATTATGTAAAAATGTATTTAAATTTTGATGTAGTGGTAAGGATGTCGGGTTTCTTACTAGTTCTTTCCTAACAGAGCCTTTAATCAGGTTGATTAATAGAAGAGAAAAGATCTGAGTAACGTTCATGCATTGATCCTTATATTAATTCAAATGATGGATATGTGTAATCAAGAGTAGATAAAACGGTGATGTTTTCAACTATGAAATTTTCAAGTTTCAATTATATTAGGGAAGTAATTAGGTTATGTTGAATTTTCAAATAAGATTCGTATGTATTAGGAGATTCAAAAAAAAATCGCACTTTTGTTGATAAAACCAATCACTCAACTCCTTGTTAAACTAAATACTTTGGTAAATTCAATTTGAACGAAAAAGAATATACACCCTTCTTTTTAAAAAAAAATTGCTTGCAAAAAAATCAACACTTAGAAAAAATCAATGGCTTGAAAAAAAAATGTACAGTTACAAGAGCATTTTGGTCTCTGGAATTTATATGAGCATACAATTTTAATTCCATTAGATGACAAAGAATATTCCCTATTGATCATATTTTTAAATTAAAAAAAAAAATATAAATAAAAAGTTAAAAAAAAACTCCATAATATCCTATTGGAGTCAAATTTCAACCACCTAACTTTTAAACATAACTATCTTAAACCCCCCCCTTCACACCTTTCTCCTAGGTGAATGTATCAAGTGGGTTGGAGTAAATTTCACCCCCACGTACCTGGCATAACTAACATGTTGGAATTAAATTCCAAGTGTACTGTTGTGGTGTCCACAACATATGCCCCATTCCTCAATAGGAATGGGGACCCCCTAATTTTTTTCGACTCCCGGACTCATAGTTCAGCAGTCGAGAGAAGAAATTTTAGTTAGGAATTTTAGAGTCCAAAAAAAAAAAAAAAAAAACACCAAAAAAAATAAATAAAAAAATCATCTAGCGCGTGCGCATCGAGGCATGGCGTGCTTGCAAAAGGGAGGGAGGGTTATAAAAACCCTCCCTCCCCTTCTTCCTTACTCATTTTTTTGTCCAAGGAGCAAGAAGGGAGAGGTAAAACACTCCCCCCCTTTCTTCAAATGCCGCACCCTTTTGGGCACACTACTGTGACCGTGCTCGAGCGATGCGGCGCCCGCGCCAAGCCACGCCCCTTTTGGGGCATGTGCGCAGTGCCGTCGCGGTGCTCGCACCTGGACGCACCCCTTTTGGGGCATGTGCACGCTGCCCTTGCCACCGTGCGAGCGGCGTGAGCGTGTGGGCCGTGCCCCTTTTGGTGCACGTGCGCAAATGCCCTCGCATTGCCGCGCGCGACACGCGCACTCCCTCAAATTTTCTTTTAATAAAAAAAAAAAAAAAAAAAAAAAAAAAAAAAAAAAAAAAAACAAAAACAAATAAATAAGTTCCCTAGGGGGACTTTTTTTTTTTTTTTTTCTTTTCTACGTTTTTTTTATATCCAATAATTAATCATGTTTTTCTTTTTTCCTGTGACGTGCAGGTAATATACTCAGATGGCATCCACATCTGGATCATTAGAAAAATTAGTTGTGTACAAGTTCCAAGGCGTAACCCCGAAATCATGGTTGCACGATGAGTACTCTGAGATCAAAGACACAGAACTTGGACACATAGACTTGGGAAAGTTCTTAAGAGTTTGTAACAATCCAACCGAAAGGCCATCCTTGAAATCTGCCCTAATCTGTTCCGAATTAGTAAATGCAACATCACATCCTGGGACCGTGTAGTTAGCTGAATTGATTATGACCCTATCTCGACATTTTGTTCTTGATGAAAGGGTGGTAAAGAGCATCACTGGGGAAGTGGTCTTGGATCTACGACCTGATAATATCGAGAGGGTTGTTCATCTACCTAGAGTCGATTAGTTCATTAGGCTTTCATATGAAGCAGTTGAGAGGTGGCATAATGATCATTACCAAGTGGCCATCGACATCATATATTCTTCATACTTCATTGAGAAACCACCTCGAGGGAAGACAATCAACAAAGTCGATATGACTCGAGGATACATAAAGGATGACATTGGATATTCAATCATTCTCCTGAGCAGAGTTATGGGATTGCCTGGAACAGGTCATCTTGCTCCATTCATGGTCAACTTCATTAAGACCATTAGACATGCAAAGATGCCACTGGATTGGGCCACCACACTTAGTGAGAACTTGTGTGACCAATTGCAGATAGTAAAGGACAAGAAGAAGTTTTATATGACTTCTTATGTTGTATATCTACTTGCAGCAAGGGCAATCGACTATCTCGGGTTGTACAAGAAGGGCAGTATGTAGGATCCTAATGCATGGCCGTCTATAGTCTATCCTCAACTAGTGAAGAAGAAGCTCTCACCGTAGAGCAAGGAGTACATAATTGTGAACGATGCCTTCATCTTTGCCATCATTCGATTCATCGAAGGGGATTATGGGAAGAGATTGTCTGATGAGGCCAAGACGTAGATCACAGTTCTTGGTGCATATTTCATCTAGTTTCGGACATTCACATACATTTAGGTTGGTGGTGCATCCATCCATCCAAAGAAGCTCCCAAGGTACCCAAGTGACAAGTTGGTTCTAATGGAAATTTCTCGGCAGATTGAGTCAGCTTATGAGAGGATCAAAAAACAACAGAGGCCTTGTTGGGATTGGCCCTTGTAATAGGAGCATACTAGGTAAAGAGAAAGCAGGATATCCTGACTTTCGAGTGGGAATGAGAGAATTATCCTCTTGAAGAATATAGCTCTCCCTAGACATTCTTCGACAATGTTGGTAAAGTAGAAAACCTGGCAGAAAAAGAGTTCTACCATGAGGATGCCATTGAAGATCATTGGATGAATGCCACAAATTTCAGGATACATTCAACGTAATTGTCTTTATTTAAATAGTTTAAGCTCATACAACATCTACAAGATTGAAAGTAGTTTTACTACTAGGTGTGGATGTATAGTTGTATCTTGTTGATACAAAAAGATATAATTAATTGCCAGCAAGACATTTATTTTTTGGTGCAAGATATTTAACTATTGTTGTAGGGTACATTGCATAAATTTTCTTATTTCGGAATTTATTATTTTTTCAGACACTACGACTACATAATATTTATACCATTGTTAGACCCTGTCAACACTAGGAATATAGAATGCTACCTTGTCAATGAAAAAAATAATTATCTGTTTACCTTAAGTCTCCACATTTTAAATGGGTACATTAAATATAGACCCTTCTAAGGTAGTATTTTTTTAATTACAGTTAGTGTTGACATGGATTTAGAAAGGAACATGTGGAGGACTTGATGCTTTATGATTAAGGAGGAAAACAAATGGATCTTACATTGTGTAAACCAATTGGTAGACCTGAATTCATAAAACCCTTGCAATTATTGATGGTTGCACATCTCAGGGATTAAGAATTCCAGTTGTTAAATCCATAAACTTTGAAATTCATTGTAAGTTGCTGCAAAGACTATAATGAACTAAACAAATTTTATTTTGAGGGTGAGGGCTTTTGATTGAACAACATTATGATTAATGTTGTCATGGACCATTTTTTGTTTTACCTATCTTGCAGACCTTACTAATGTAAACTATTCAAGGGTCTATTTTCCATAGTTGCACTATTGTTTAGGATAGGTTTATTTGATTTTTAGGGCAAGGGCTTCTGATTGAACAATGTTAAGATAAATGGTTTGATGGCACATTTGTTATTTTTCCTATCTTGTAAACCTTATTGACATAACCTTTTTAAGAGTCTATTTTTCATAGTTACATTGTCAAGGGTATATTGGAATGGGGGGGCATGAGGGCCTCAATTTGGAGAATGTACTGGGAGGGTCAATGCATTTAGTATGTACTATACATATGGTACATAAAATGCTAGTTATGAAAAAATGTATGACTATTAAGTAGTTAAATAATAAATGAGTAACATCATATCAAAACAAGCACAAAATGTCAAAATATAGTGAAGGAAGGCCTCTAATCATCCTTTGGAGGTCAAGCCAAAAGTGAGTGACTAGTGACACAACTACGGTCTTGGGAACATCATCCCAAAGTTTTAGGGAAGATCATATCCCAATGACAGTATTTTAGAAAACAAGACAATTGCTCATATATCTTTGATTGAACCTTGTTAATTGTTTCCCACCTATACTGCATCATCTTAATGTTTTTTTATAGGGAAATGCTACTATGTTGAAAATTTTCTAGTCATACCTATAGTTTTGGAAATTCTAGTTGTTTTACCATAATTATCAAATCTACTTCTTTGAGATAATGGTGTCTGTGACTTTAGTCTAGTATCAAATGCAACTAATAAGAGAAAAGGGAGTGTAGGAACCCTTGGTTGAATATAACTAGTCTTGAACTTGGAGAACTTTGGATTAATTTGTTTTTAGAAGGTTCTAAATATCCTTGAAATAGGAAGATCAAAGTAGACACTTGTCTCTAGGTTAAGAAAGGTGTGTACATATAATAGAAGTTTAGTGATTAGGATGAAACAAAGTTCATATTTTCAACACTTCACATATTTTATATTTCATTGCTCTTTGACATGTTAATTTGTTTATATTTGTTGCATATAGCTATCAGCATTGTTATATGTTTTTAAATTGAGCCAAAATAGTTAAGATTTAAACTTTGATCTGAACATCTTTTTATGATTGATGTCTATAGTAGCAGATAAATCTCACAGCCATTTTTATATCTAAATTCTCATTTATGTTTATGATGAGTTGAATCCATCTCCTAACTTACAATAACTTTTCATTTTTCTTGTGGTCTATAGGGCTAGTTTGATGAGCATGCAGATTAATTCATCATTATATAGTTGGCCACATAGTCATGTAATCTATTAGACTTTGAAAAATTAATCTTGGGAGATGTGAAATGTTTTAGTGGAATCATAGTCAACGGGTTTAGAAAGAGTCATCATACCTTAGAATGATGCATTTCTCACTATCAACCTAGATAGAGTCATCATAGCCCACAAGGATGCATTTTTAGCTACCATTGAATTTATTTTTTATTTTTTAGAATGTGTTAATGGTTTCTTGCTCTAGAAACTATTGTTTTTTTACCTAATCATTTGATTCATTTAAAGGATTTAGTCATTTGGATTTTTTTAGTTCTCTTCTAGAAGTGGTTTATAACTAACATCTCCATTTTTGGAGAGATACATTTTAAGCATTTCATGAGAGTTTTTTAAATTAATAGCAGACTATATGAAGTCTTGTTCTTGGTTTGATTCTTTTCAAAGATTGAAAGACATGAGCATTGATATAGTTTTCATTTGAAGTGCCTTATCATCTCACTATTATTTGTGGTAGGTTTCTTACCCATCCATTCCTTTATATTGTGGATATTTCTTCTAATCATTTAGGCAAACTATGATTGACCAAATAGGATGTTGTATGAAGTGCTTAAGTACTTAGTCTATTTGCAAGATAATTATTTGTATTTCAATTAGTTGGGTATATTCAAAATGTCTAAGTATTATAAGCACAAATAATTGAAACTGTATAATAATCTTTGGTTTAGTGTCTACATAGGTATTGTGCCTATTTACCACAGTCTTCACAAACAATAAGATAGATGTGTAATTTTTTTGGCAGATTACTAAACCTCCTATAACATTCTACTAGTTCTTTCATTGAAGGTGTATGTAGTACATAGTTTGTTGGGATCTAAGAAAAATGTTATCTTTAGTAGAGAATATGTAGATATACATACATATATATTTACACACACACATGCACTAACATGCATGCATGCATATATAAGTGTGTTTGTGTGTGTGTGCTTGATTAGTTACTTGATGGTATAGAAGATGTCATCTATAGACAATCTATTTGGATGCATAAATGAGCATAAAACAACTAGATGTAGACTTAATCAACATCAAGAATAATTAGTTTTTTTAATTAGTATTGATAATGTGAATGCCAAATTTATTATATCAATTATTGTATACATTGAAAAAACTAAACTTAAAAAACATTATAATATAACATTTTTAAAACTAATTAAATTTGAAATTTTAATATATTTCAAATAAAATATTATAAAATTCATTTCAATTCAACAAAAAGTTAACAAAGATAATATTATCACATTTCTAAAGTCATGAATAAAAACTCATCTTTTGTAATAATAAAATAATAAGAAAGAAATTAATAACAATAATTATATTTTTAAATAAGGCAAGAGCATACAACACAATGATAAATTGTGAGATTCTTATCAAAGAGGTCTTCCATTTGAATCTACCCATGCTTAATAAAATAAAAAATTATATTCAAATTATATATATATATATATATATATATATATATATATATATATATATATATATATATATATATATATATATATATATATATATATATATATATATATATATATATATATATATATATATATATATATATATATATTCAAATGAAATAATTTCTCAAAACCAATTTCTTTATATTTAAAATAATATTATTAAAATATATTTTAATTTAAATAAAAATTAACAAAACATCTTTACATTTCTAGAATGAAAAATTTAAAAATCATCTATCAAAATTTTACAATAAGAAACAAAAAGTTATCTTTTGTATCAATTAGAAGGAGATAAAAACTCTAAGAAAAATAAATTTTAAATAGGAGAAAATAAATAGATAAGATCATGATAAAAATAGGAAAAAGTCGAATTAAAAATATATCACCTAATCAAAAAAAAGGAGGAGGGAGGGATGCTCTTATCAATAGCTTATTCACTAAGAAATAAGAAATTGTGGAACAATACAAATTTATTCATTATCATTTTATTTATAAATTTAACTACAATAAAAAAATATTATAACTAGAATATCAATAAATGGGTATGCATTCATAATTCAAATTAGGTTTAGAATATAAATATTTGTTTCTTCTTTAAATTTTGATTTCTTCTAATTGGCTGCTCTTATTTTTTTCTAGGGATATTTTTGATTTTTTGGTATAGAAAAACCAAAAAAATAAAAACTGGAAACTTCTAGGAAACTTTGGAATTACGTTTTGTATTCAACTCTGATCATTGGTGCAAACCATACCACTGTTAGTTGGTCGTTGCTACAAACTAATGCTAAAAGAGTCATATTTAATGTTAAATGGATAAATCTTGACAATTGGTTATTGTCATGGCCTTGACAGTTGTACATTTGACACCTGGGATTCTGAAATTAATATTATTTTCTGGATAGTTCGGTACTTGTTGAAGTTATGTTAGTTTTGGCAACATTATGAGAATTCAGACGTTACTAGAATCTGATTCTCAAAATAGATGTTTTAATGCTTTCAATATTGTGTTATATTCAAAATTTTATTATCTGAATCAATTTCGATTCAGGAATGAAATTTTCAAATAAAGCAATGTTAGTATTGTTTCAGTTTTACTTTTGTCTGATTCGTATTTTTCAGACTTATATTAGGTGGCATTAAATTTTATCAGCACCTTGTATCTATTATTGCCGGATATATATATATATATATATATATATATATATATATATATATATATATATATATATTGATAGTAATTAATATATATATTGCCTGATACCGCTTTCGAAAGGATTTCATTGTATCTTTGTGACACGGCTTATAGAAGTTGGAAGCTTGGGGTTCAAGTTTGAAGAAAGGGCTTTCTAGGTGGTTTTTCTTGAGTATCAACCCACACTTACACAAGCAGGGGGTTTTTCCTTAACTCTCTTCTATAGTTAATGTTATGTTTTATTTAAATTTGTGAATATTGTTTATCAAAATTTGTATGTAGATAAACCTAGAATCGGGTGTGTGAATATGGGAATACTCTGTACTTGTGTTGCAATGAGTTTATAATGTGTATTGGGGGATAGCGAAACTATATGTTATATAGAACAGTTTAAATAGGGGTTTTATGTTTCTCGTAAAACGTATATGTGGGTTTTGGTCTATCAAGACAAACACATTTTTTTTTATCGTATCATTTTCTTTGTGATTGTTATTTAAAAGAGCCATTAAAAATAGAGGATGGTCATTTAGTTATACAGTTGTTGTTAAATATTTTACAATGTTATAAATTATGTTTTGGTATTGGTTTTAGATAGCATTTTGGTGAACAAAAATTGCCTGGAGGATAACATGATTTCTGTCTATCATCAATATTTTTATGTGATTAAGGTCTGAGGATATAGGCTCATGATTTTTGCATTGGTTGTTGTTGTGGGTTTCAAATTTCTGTGTGTTTCATGTCTCGATGTTCATCACTCTTAGTCGAATGCAACTCGGTCACAATCATGAGTTCGTAGTGATTTGCGAGTCACGACTGTGAACTGGAAGCAAAGACATGAGTTGGGGTTTGAATTCATTCTCGGTTATGGTCGAGGGTTTTTGGTGTCAACCATTAGCATGATTTTGGAGTTTTGGGTTTTGCAGTGCACAACCAATCTTAAAATAAATAGGAAGAAATGTATCTTGTTTTGGCAGGTTTTTCGATGTGTAAAATCCGAGTTTTTTTTGGTTAAAGTTATATACGTATTGTTGTATGAGTCGATGTTTTGTTGATTGTGTTTGATGTTTTGAGTTCAGAAATAATTCCATAAAGTTCTGATTCGACATTTGTAATCTTTGGATATGCTGTTATCTGGAATGAAAAGAGGCATTAGGTTTAACAAGTTCTTGGATATGAAAAAAAATAAAAATTGTATGAGGGGCACTGTGTGTGTGTGTCATAGTTTTAATCAGTAAGATGTTGATTTTGAGTTAGAAAATTGTAGTTATTTAGTAACAGCAAATTATAAAATTAACAATGGAAAATATTATTCATCTATTTTAACTCTGACCTTAAATTAATAAGGCTATATATATGTATTTCCTTACGAATTGAATTGTTAGAGTTATCTTAGATATGTAATTTGAGATTATTGTGATTACTGGTTTGGAAATGGAAATTGATTAAATTTTTATATTCTGATGTAAGTTAGAAATAGTATATGTGGATAGTTTTGTTATTGGTATTTTAAAATGAGGTGTAAATATAGTGAATCTTAGAAAACTCTATTCCTTACTTTTAATTTAAATATAGTTGTTTTGTAGTTTGAAAAGTTTGGTTAATTGTGAAAGTTAAAAGACAAGACTATTTTTGGTAATATGAATTGTGAAGGGTATGAAAGGATACAAATGTGGTTTCATTTGGTTTCATATGATATTTATGTTTGCTGCTTCAATTGTTAAATTGAAGTAGATGAAATAAATGTATTAGTTGAAATTGGAAAATTAATCTATGTTTTCTTCCAATTAGTATAACTAGAAATAATATGTGTGTTAGATTATGCAAGTGTGATCCTTTAGATTGGGTGGCTGTCATAAAGCGAGTAACTTGAGGTGATAGAAATATGTTGCCAGATGCCCTCCGACACTAGTCTAGATCCTTATGGGAAAGTTTATGACAGTTATTTAATCAAGTGGTAATATTTTAAATTTCATGGGTTGGGTATCATATAATAAGATAAAAACATTATGGTTTCACCCGACATATTGAGTTCTACGAGTGGCTGAACGTAGATTTTTATGTTGACACCCATGGACTACTGGATCATTACCTTGTCATATTCTGTGCGAGTTTATTTCTGCATATCTGCATGTGAGAAATTATGTACTTGCATTATATTTGATTGTGAAAAGGGAATTGTATTTTTAGTATATCTGTTATTTGGATTAATGAATATAGTTTTGTCATAAAATCTAACATGCAGGTTTACTGGAGATCTTATCGATTTAATTGCTGTTACTAAGCCCTATTTGGTGTGTTGTGGTTGTGTTGTTTTGTATTTCAGGTTCGAGATAGGGTTGGTTATGGACCTAGAAGAAATGACTGTTTACATTTAGAACCAATGTAGAATCGAATGTATTTAAGTTTTTGTACTTCTAATAAAAGAGTATAGATATGTAATATACTCTAATGTATTCTTTTGTAATGATTCATTGCTATTATGAGTACTTTACTATACTTGATTTAAAAAAAATTATTCAGGGTTTTAATCTTTTAATTATGTATGGATTTTTGTCTTTGGTTATCTCTTTTGGTTATGTGATGGTTAGGGTATTACATTTGGTATCAGAGCCTAGTTGGGTTTAAACACTCAGGACTCGATAAGTTTAATTAGGGGTTTCATTATGCTTCTTACGAGATTTTAGTTAAATCTCTTTTATAGGAATTCCAGTATGCCTCCTGTTACACAAGGAGCACGGGGACGAGGTATCCCTAATGCTGATGCCAATGCAGGCAGAGGCAGAGGTGGATGTAGAGGCCGCGGTCGAGGCCAAGGTAGAGGTCGTGGCCTAGGTAGGGGTCAAGATCATCAAGGAATGCTTGATGACGAAATACCTCATGTTGAAGAGCAAGGGGGATTTCAATTTGAAATTCTTCAGCAGATTCTTGAATGTTTGGATGGGATTGAAGCTAGGAATAATATTCCTGGTGGGGGAGCAAATTCTTAGGGTATACAGATTCCTAATGTCAATCAAGCTGTAGTAGTAGATCCTATTATCAGGACTCAGCTAAAAGACATATCTAAGCTCAAAGGTCCATATTTTTAATGGAATCAAAGATGGTAATGAAGCTGAAGCTTGGCTTCTAAACATCGAAAGATATTTTATTCTGCATGATTATCACACTAATGTGAAGGTTCGCTGGACTGCAATGTAGTTAAGGTCTTTTGCATCTATTTGGTGGGAAATGGAATTAGAACACCTTGGACTTCATATTTCTCAAGTCACTTGGGAATTGTTCTTAGAGAGGTTTCGAGAAAGATTCATGTCTGGGTATTGGCAGAAAACTAGATCTGAGGAATTATTTAACATTTTTCAAGGAAATTCAACAGTGGAAATGTACGAAAGAAAATTCTTTTAGCTAAAGAAGAATTCTGGTTGGTATGAAGGTGATAAACCTTTGGTGCAGCACTTTATCAGGGGTTTAAATCCTAGGATTGGAGAGGAAGTGAGAACTTTCAAACCAAAAACTGTTAAGGAAGTTGCTGATCAGGCTAAGCTTGCTGAAATGAAATTTGGTTTTTCAACCAAAAGTGCTGTTAACCCACCTGTTCCTAGCAGCAGTAAAAGTTAGAAATCCTTTAGGGATGATTCTAAGGCAACACCTAGTGGCTATGGTAGTAAATCTCAAAAGAGGAAGTTCAATAAATTTACCAAATCAAACAAGGGGTTTAACGTCCTTGAACTACCTAAATCCATTAAGCCTGCTGAAAGTGTGAAAGAGAGTTTTGCACCGCCACAAGAAAATTCCTCACAAGATAAGAGCACCAAAAGAGGAGCGGAATGTTGGCATTGTGGGTAGTTGGGTCATTTACAATGGAATTGTCCTCTTAAAGGCAATAATTAGGGTAGGCCAAGAGCATCGGGTTCTAAGGCTACTGTTGGTGATTCTGGAAGGAACCACCATATTTTTACTACTATGGATCATAATCAAGCAGTACATCAGAACACGGTGATTGAGGCTAAAGGCACTTATCAAGGTATGAAAATTTCCATTTTATTTGACTCTGGTGCCACTGATTCTTTCATTTCTGCCAATTTGGTTAAACTTTGTAATATTCCTTTGAGAAAGGTTGAGTTGGCATGGCAAGTTGAGTTAGCTTTTGGATCTAAGGTAGAAACTGGTTTGATTGTGGTAGATTGTGAAATTCATCTTAAGGTATTTACTACTAAAGCAAACCTTAGAGTTATTCCTTTAGGAACCTATGATATAATTTTAGGAATGGATTGGTTGGATCAACATCAAGCTGTTATTGATTGCAGTGAAAAGGTTATTAAGTGTATTGATGATAATGGAGCAAATAGATTCAAAATAGGAATTAAGAGGCCTATTTCTGTTAGAATTATTTCTGCTAAACAACTTCAAAGGTGTTTACGGAAAGGTTGCAAGCTATTCACTATTTTTGTAAATGATTTTTCTGAACCTTTGGTTAATCTAATTAGTTTAGACCATCCGTTACTGAAGGAATTTTGAGATGTCTTTGTAACAGAAATTTTGGGTATTCCACCTAAGAGAGAAATAGACTTTAGGATTGATCTTGTGCCTAGAACTGAACCTATTTCTATAACTCCTTATCATATGACAGCACAAGAATTGGTAGAACTCAAGGTTCAACTTGAAAAACTTCTTGAGAAAGGGCTGATTAGACCAAGTGTCTCTCCTTGGGGTGCACCTGTTATCTTTGTTAAGAAGAAGGATGGATCACTTAGACTATGTATCGATTACAGACAGTTGAATAAAGTTACTATCAAGAATAAGTATGCATTGCCTAAAATTGATGATTTATTTGATCAAGTGAAGGGTGCTAAAATATTTTCTAAGATTGATCTTAAATTTGGGTACCATCAGTTAAGAATTCAAGAAGCTAATATTCATAAAACAACATTTCGAACTAGGTATGGGCATTACGAATTTGTTGTTGTACCTTTTGGTTTAACAAATGTGCCATCAGTATTTATGAGTCTGATGCAGGGAGTTTTTAGAACCTTCCTTGATAAGTTTGTAGTTGTTTTTCTGGATGACATACTGATTTATTCTAACTCCTTGGAGGAGCATGAACAACATTTTAGACAAGTTTTTGAATATCTCCAAAGGAATAAGCTGTATGCTAATCCTAAAAAGTGTGAATTTTTCAAATAAAAAATAAGTTACCTTGGAGACATTATTACGAGAGATGGAATAGCTGTGGATCTAGCTAAAACTAGAGCTATTGTAGATTGGCCAACACCTACAAACGTGTCTAAAGCAAGAAGTTTTATGGGTTTAGCCAGTTACTACCAAAGTTTTGTCGCTAATTTCTCAAACATAGCTCATCCTATCACTTCTCTTCAGAGAAAATGTAAGAAATTTACCTGGTTAGATAAATGTGAAGAAGCTTTTCAGCATCTTAAAGTATGTTTGACTAGTGCACCTATTTTTGCTATGCCTGATCCTTGTAAAGAATTTGTGGTTTGCACAGATGCTTCTTTAGATGGATTAGGAGCAGTTTTGATGCAAGATGGCAGGGTGATTGCATTTGAATCCAGGAAACTCAAGGATCATGAGATAAACTATCCTACTCACGATTTGGAACTTGCTGTAGTAATGCATGCATTGACCAAATAGCAACATTTTCTCCTTGGGTGTTGGGTGTTCATTTTGCACGAGGTCAATGGCAGGAATCCATAGTGTAGTTCCTCTCTTAAAAAGAAAATCTTTTTAAGGATCCACTCCAAGATTCAATATTTGTCTTGCGACGTACCAAAATCCGCTCAATAGAAGATAAATGTGAGTGTTCAAAAGGAGGCCTTTGCTGGTTCTAAAAACCCTTTTATCTTGGAATTGAAGTAAAATCTGTTCACTGTCTCAAAATACCACACCAAAAGAACAATATTTTTGTATTTTCTATTTTTTAATGAATACAACTCTAACAATGCAGCTACTATGAGGTCCTATTCTAACAGGGGGTTAGCAAAGCAAATAACGAAACTGAAAGCAAATAACATGAAATCAAATGACTTGAAATTGAAATTCCTAAACAGACATAAGCTACATAACACAACACGTTGTGAGTTAAACGTTCGAAGAAATCGGTAGAAAACCAATATAAATAGGAGCAGCGCTTCCTAGAATCCACTGATGCAATCGTTGGTGAGAATCTTTAACAAATTGAATGATGTTTCACTCTTCATCAAATCGCAAGGCCACAGAAAGTGCGCTCATGCAAGACAAAAAGCTATGTAGACACAATCGGGTGATCTCTTCTCAAGCTTGTTACGTCAACGGAATTGATATATCTGTAGCAAACACCAGAACTAAAAGATCACACAACCAGAAACAACACAATAAACCTTTGGCTCAATCACAATCTCATGAATAAAATCCACAAAACAATGACACATTCAGGAAATAATAACTACACTCCAAATGCTAGCACCAAAAGCATAATTTTATTGCATAATAACGACAACCCTTGTTACAATTTACAATGGGGTATTTATAAGAAATCGTCTCCTCAATTTGTGTTGAGAGTGAGAGATATCTTGATGCAATAAAATGCTTTTAAAACATTTAAACAAACTAAATATATACAAACTGATAATCTAACTGGTGCTTAGAGGGACTCCATCCATATTTTATTCATTAATTGGATGCATGAGCCATTTACATGTCAAAAACAATGAAAACATGAGAGAGAAAGTAGGAGGAAGCCATCAGTCGAAGTAGAAGTGCATAGAGACACCAAAAATAGAAGCTTCCCCTTCACCAGGTGTGTTTCGAAGTTAAACTACCGTTAGAATGCATTCCCGATGCATGGAAAGTGCTATTTTTGGAACTAGTAGTCAACTATCAGCACACCTCTGAATTGTGAACCTGTGGAGCTACGGAGCTACGGACCTCGACTAGGTCAAAAATCTCAAAATTTTACTGTGTCAAAATTGAAATTCTAGCATCTGGGTTTTTCTCATCTTTATCCTAAAGATATATTTGGATGTTTTCCTGTGAATTCCTCTATAATCTTAGTAATCTTAGCAGCATCCAGAAGATCCAAAGCCTCATACTTGTCTTTGAACTTATCTCTGTAGTTGTCCACCTCAATTTGAGTTTTTACAAAATCTCTGAGTTTGGTGTCCAACTCTAACAATGCTTCCTCTGTCCTGAAGGCTTGTCTGATGTCTTCATCATTGGATCCTTCCTCTAAAGTCTTTCTAAAATTTTCCACAACTACCTCAATTGGTAAAAGCTTCTCTCATTCTTCATCTTAAAAAATGTCCAAGTATGCATCACTGTACAACTTTTTTGCTTCCAAAATTTTCTCTTGGGCTTGGTCCTTGAGCCTATGTATCTCATCATGCAATGTTTCCATCACTTTATTTCCATCTGCAATCTTTTCTATCTAATCATCTATCATGTGTAACTCTTCTCCGGCATATATGTCAATTAGAATGCAGTACCTTTTCCCTTTTATGGCCTGTAGAGTTTGTAAATCCTTGCTCCATACCCGTACCTCATCCATAATGTTGAAGTCCTGTCTCAAAATTGCCATGATCTTATCAACATTCTCTTGTGTAGCATGCAATAACTTTATACTTCCTATGATTACAGTAACACCCCTATCCTCAAGGTTGTCTTGCCAATCCTAACAAGCTCTCAAAAATGGAGTAAGCCGTACACCTTCCCCTTCTCTAAGAATGGTATTCAAAGTCTCCTCAGGGTGTTTAGAATCAAGAGGACTAATAACTTCAGCTAAATATCCCTTTAAGATCTCAACTTGCCTTCGAAGTGTTCTAATTTCAACCTCATCCTATTCCATATGGCTGAGAACCTCCTTGACTCCCATAGTCATCATCTGTCGGGAAGTATCCCGTGTAGGCTTTCCTAACATGATATCTTTTACTTCATAGTCCTGAAGGCTAACAACTTCTTCATCTGTACTTTTTGGAGGGTGAGCCACTTGTGCAAATAAGTCCTAGTTTCGAGTAGTAGTAATGAATGGAAATGACATTGCATCATGTAATGGAGAGTCAGGCTTGTTCAAAATCTTTGCAATGCCACAAATATCATCCTCTGAAGCAAGGAATTGATGTTTAGCACTTCTCATTATTTCTTTCCGAAACCATCTTGGGATATGTCTTTCTATAACCTTGGCTCTGGATGATGAAGGGATGTGTTCAACTACCTCCTTCCTTCTATCACTCTTGCTTGGAGTCTCCTGTTGTGAGGGTTCTTCTTCTATAGTCCTAGTTTCTGTAGATCCTCTAGTTTGATCCTCAACTTCTTGAGAAGGTTGTTGTATACATTCTACTACCCGTGCCTCATTTGATGGCTCATCAATAACCCTTGGTTTTGGTTCTCCTTGTAATGACAATTCCTTCTAAACATGTTCTTCTGAACTCAGAGGTGGAGGTGTCACTGAAACCTTATCTACCATCATAACTTGAGGTGAAGATGGGGGAGTTGGATGAGGACCTGGTGTCTTGAGTGACATTTGCATCCGATCTTGCTGTTGAAGTTCACTTGTAGGAGTATCTCTAATCTTATCTCCAACCAATTCTGTACCCACTGGCATGAAATCAAAATATGGGATGGAGAGAACATCATCACCTAGCTCCCTTTGCTCATTCACCCATCGTTGTATTTCATCTTCCACAGAAGAGAGTTCTACCATTTCAGATTGGGTGGGTGGTGGGGTATTTGTGACACTCTTCCTTCTTTCCAATTCTGTAGCTTTGGCCAGCTGAGTTCTCCTTTGTAGAGGCACTTGCTCCTCCTCTTCATCTAACTTTGTTTCCCCTTCATTTGATTCTTCCTCGGGAATGGTTTTAGGAATAGAGGGATTAGGCACTAATCTTTTATGAACTCTTTGCCTCTTGTTCATTATAACCTTGATCCTCTTTTGTTTCTATGGAACCATAGGAGAAGTGGGCTCTTCATACACCAGATGAATGGATGTATTTGGAATTTCTCCCTCTTCTTGTTGACTTGACAAAACAGGAGGCAATGGAAAATCAACCTGGATATGAGAAATTCCAGAGTCTTGGGGCTCCTGGCGAGTAGATTCCTATCGTTGCGAAGGGGCCTGTTCTTCAACATGCTCTGCCTGAATCCTCTAAGGAGAGGCTCTTTTCCTCTTTTCCTTCTTCTTCTCTAAAGGATGGTAGTACCCCATTGGACGATCAAGTTCGTAGACTGTTTCTAGTCTAATAGGAGATTGGAGTGCAAAGATAGGAACTATGACTTTCTTCCCCTTTACCCTTTCTGGGTGAGCATGTGCATGGAATATCACTGTATATGGAATTGGATCAAGTGGAAAGGGTTTCTTGATCCAACTCTTGGTCATTCTGATGACATGTCTCGCTGGATGATTAATATCATCTCCTTCCTCTCTATCAATTTCTGCATTCAGGATGGGCCTTTCGCTAACTTTATCTCTATTGAATAAGGGATCCGGTAGCTCTTGTGAGTCCTGTAGCCTTATCTCATCCGAGATGGTCAAATGAAGAGCCTTCTCCACTAAATACAAAGTCATTCTACAATAGTCCCTTGTACGATTTCTTCTAGAAGTTGTATGATTACTTCTTGGAGGTTGTACTTTTGCTTCTGGAGGCCATACAGTTTCTACTTGGAGGTTGTATGGTTGCTTCTAGAGGCTATACAATTTCTACTTGGAGGCTATGTGATTTCTTCTAGAGGCCATATGGTTTCTACTTGGAGGCCTTACGGTTTCTTCTGGAGGCCATATAGTTTCTACTTGGAGGTCGTACTGCTTGTTCTTGAGGCCCTACAATTTCTACTTGGAGATCATACGGTTGCTTGTGGAGGCTGTACATTTGCTTCTTAAAGGCCATACAGTTTCTTCTTAGAGGTCATACAATTTCTTTTGGAGGTTGTACATTTGCTTCTTGGAGGCTGTATGGTAGGTTCTGTTATGCCACACGATATGTAGGAGCCACATGGTGAATGCAGAATGAGTTATGACAAGATGCCAGAACATGTATTTTCCAAACAATTAATGCGAGATCAATGGAACCCAAAGATATATAACTATATATATAAATGAATCTATAACAAAGATGGTGCATATATTTTTAAGATTCGAGCAAGTAATACAGAATGAAATAGGGTGAGGGTTGAAGCCCACCAAAACTAGAAAGCCAAATAGAGAAGTTCTTTCACTTCTAAAATGGAAAACAACAGGGAACTCCAACAAGAATTCGCAATACAAAGAAAATAATTTAAATTTGCATACCTATGACTACCTAGGTAAAAGCACAAACCTGAGTCACCCTTTTGTAAAGGAAAAGGCTAACAAAAGTATAACTATTCACCTTTAATGACATTAAAGATGTATTATTATTTTGAATTTGGAAATGAAGTAAACTAATGAAATTGTAGAAATGGACGAATTTTAGGATTATAATTTTTAATAATTATTTGGAATAAGAATTGATATATTTTCGTAATTTTTATAGATAATTTTTGAGGTGTTGAAAAATGCTAACAATTAGGGGTCTAGTTCCCTCCACAAAACTATATGCAAATAAAATTATTTCCCTTTGATCTTTAGAGTATGTTATAGGTAACATATATATCTAGAACAATCAAAAATAAAAATAATCATTTAGAACTATATTTTATCTTTTATAAGGATTGAAATTTCAACTCAACTGAAATTGATAGTTTTTTTTATCTACCACCACATTTTTCAAAACAATCAATTCTAAACAAGAGAAAAATTATACATTCTAGAAGAGGACTCTCTCCTCGAGAACATCATACAATTTTTAGATTTTTTTAATACAATTTAATATTTTTTTCTTTCTCAAAACTGACATCTTTTCAAATTTTAAAATACGTGGTTGTGGAATATTTTAATTTCAATATATTATATCTAATTAAAACACTATAAACTCTACATGAGAATATACTTGACTCTGAGCTCTATAAAATGGTATTTATAAGTTATTAAAAATATATCATAAAAAATAGTAAGAGTTATTGAAATGCCACTTTTCTAAAATAATCTTATTTCTTTAGTAATTGGATACAAACTAGTATAAAACATGTATTTAATATATATTTCCAATTGGAAAAGTGTGAGACCATATATAACTTAGCTGGAATGAATTTATCTAGATCATATGTTTAAAAAAAAAAAGAATTTTAGATAAAAATAATCAAATTCAGTCATCCTGATTAGTTAGCTTGAAAGGTGACACAACTTGGTACTTTTACCTACCTACATGCTGTGCTTAAATATCCATCGGAAAAACCTTTTGAGGGTGTACAAAGATAGCCAACGACTATACTTACCTATGGAAACAATTAAATTAAAGATGGATCCAAGATATATTAAATCAATCAGCCCATTAACAAGGTTTAATTAAATACATTTATTTTATGACCGAGACATTATAGTCCTCCCATCGCAAAATTTGCTTGTCCTTAAGCAAATGAAAATCTAGTTGTAGGAAACCTTCCATAATCAGCTTCTTTAGTTCCCAGTCAAGTACTAAGTAAATTTTTCTGCCAAAGTAAATGATGTCATTAATAACTTTGTATCTTTCATCACATACATAGCCATCCATCAACTCACATGCAAAAGTGTTCTTGGAGTACTCGACCAATAGAAGGGCCCAACAATTATCCAAGGAATGGGGTAAGGTGTTGACTATTTTGTTTCTGCTTGTAGTGTTTGGGACCAAATTATGTTTTAAAATAGCCTCCATCTTCTTGATTGTGACTTCCCTCGATCCTTTAATATTTGACATTCCTCTTAGCATCACCTTCTTACCATCCATCTCGAATGAAAAGTTCACCCTTTTGAAACTTTGGGTGTATTAGTCAAGAGTTTACAACTACTAAATGCCCAAAATGATATCAGTATCAACCAAATCCATGACAAAGAAATCATCTATCATGGTATAGTGAAATTTGTAGCTGTGGGATCATATGAGTGCAAGGTAACAAGGTTCCTCCTCCAACCTTAACCTCAAATCCTGAATGCTCCACTACACACAAGCCTTTACTAGTGACCAAAGATGAATTGATGAAATTGAGTGTGGCACCATTATCAATCATGATTGGGACTCATTTTCAATGAAGTGTGTTAGGAACCATGAAGATACCACTTCCAATTGTTGTAGTGAGGGTAGCAATGGAACCCCCTTTTTGTATTAGGGCATCTATTCTCTCCTGTTGGGTAATTTCTTCATCAATCATTGCAGGTATTTTTCCTTTATCATCATCAGCCATTACCTGAATGTAATGAATCTTTCCCTTCCCAAGGTAGTGATGACCAAGTCACCATGGTTCTTTGCACATGAAACTGAGCTTTTTCCTCTGGAGCTCTTGCTAAGAATCTTCATTAAAAACTAAGGTTTCTTCTGAATTGGCTCCTTGTCTTTGTCTTCTTGTTGGGATGGTGTTGGTGAAGCTATGTGAGGAGATGCGGCCATGTCACACACCTTCTTAATAGCTTTTTTGAGTGCATACAGGTTGAACCCTTTGATCCAGCATCTCAAAGGATCTCTCAGCTCATCCGCGAATAACACAATTCAATGTCTTTCAGAGATGTCTATGACTACTACTAATAACCTTTGGAACTTAGTGATGTAGTTGTCTACCATGGCCATTTTCTTTAGTTGAGTTAGGTCTTTGAAGTTTAGCTCAAGATCCTTCCCATTAAAATGGTCAATGAATCTCTCAATTAACTCGACCTAAGAGGTTACTTGGTCTTGTCCAAGAGTGACCAATCCATGATGCCAACACTCATGCACCACTCCTTTTAGATGAAGTGCTACAAATTTGATTGCTTCCTCTTCGAGCATTGAATTGAGATGGAAATAGATATCTTCCTCCAGAACCCATGACTATACGATAATGGCTCCATATCCATCAAGTGGTGATAAGTTTACCTTTTTGATCTTTCTCCTTAGATTATCATTAAAATAATTGTGATTTTCCTTGCTAGAATATCTCATTCTTAGATCAACATAGTCTCTGTAAGATATATCACCTTCCATATTTGTGTTTCACCAATCTTCTCAAAGTTTTTTCTTACATATCTTGAAAAGTGGGCTCTCTTTCTTTGTGTGATTCTTCTATCCTTGGAAGGAATATGTGTATCAAGGGTCAAGAGTGAGAGGGCTGAAAGTTTTCCCTTCAAGCTTGTTTGGCTATAGGAATAGGAATAGGGGAATAGAAAATGGGGCTACGTATTCCTGTTCTTTGTTTGGTTTAGCCAAAATTTGATGGGGAATTCGTGGACCCCAAAATTTATGTTTTCTAAAATAAATAAAACTAGAATAGGAATATGTATTGCAATAACACCTATTTGGATGGAATTGCAAAAACTCATTTTTGTGCCAAAATTGGAATACGTATTCCTATTTTACTTCGTATTCCAATTCTGATTTGGTGCATCCAAACGAAGAATTCAAAATTTTAAGAATTTACATATGCCTATTCCACTTGTATTCTCATTACCAAATGGGCCCTTCGAGAAATAGAGTCATTGCTATGCCCATTTTCTTTTCATATTGTCTTTCTCTTAGATGACTTTTGTAATGTTCCCTGCATCAACCTTTGGGTTTGTTAGTTTGTATTTTGCTTCTATTAAGCTCTCTTACAAGATTCATGAGTTTTGTTGTAGGATCTTGATGATATGCCATTCTATCAATAGGGTTATTTTTCCTTTTGCTTCAAGGATAAACTTGTATTCACTTCCATAGGTTGGTAGAGTCAAAAGCTCTGATACCACTGTAATGTTCCATTTTGGGTGTATGCCAGAATAGTAGTAGCTACTAGTAGTTGTACGATTATTTCTTGAGGTCATATGATTACATCTTGGAGGTCATACAATTACTTATGGAGGCTGTATAGTTTCTACTTGGAGGTCGTATGGTTTCTTTTGGAGGTTGCATGATTTCTACTTGGAGGTTGTATAATTGTGTCATGCCCAAAATATAAGGGTAAAAATCCAAACAATTTTTTTTTTTAAATTTAATAATTAAAGGTCTCTAAGTTTGATGTGTTTAACTCCCAGTTTAAGTATAGGTTCTTTGCATAACATCTTAAGTTTAAAATATGGAGGACGTCTAGTTCGTTAAATTTATACTCTCGATATAAAATTGATATTGACATATTCTAAATTAACTACACACATAATATCAATAAATCATAACTATACTAGAGCTAACTAATGCAAGCTACACTTATAATTAAAATTTCTCTAACATAACTATAACAATCTAATTAATTGACTTATCACTTACAATTAAAGTTGAAGACTAGACTTAATTCCACTAAATCATTAAATAAATCTAAACGTTATTCTAATCCATTATAAAATGTATGTCCAACATTAAACATCAATTATGAGATTAATCTAATCTTGCTCACAATAGTATAAATCTAGTTGATAGAATACTAAGATTATTTTAATTAAAATATGCTAATTTCAATTTAAGAACTTTAGGATTAGAAAAAAAAAAAAACCTAATGGCTAAGTCACCAATCTTTTAGCAATTCAAAACTAATCATATTAACGCTTATTAATAAAACTATCTGACATAAATGAACACTTAATAATTAAGATACTATCATTGTAATTTAACTTACGACCAAATTCACAATATGTTAACACTATGCAAAAAGCCACATTAAAAATATTAACAAATCCTATTCTAACTCAAAAAAATATTACTCTACTTTCTAATAACATGAGCATCTACAAATCTAACTAAAGTCTTAAAGTTACTATTATTCCAATTTAAATACAAATTTAAATCCTATCTTAACATTTAATAGGCTATCCTAAATCTTCATATAACTGCTACTTAACAATCTACTAACAAGGAAAAAATAATGCTAAAAATTAAAAAATAAAACCCTATGCTACTATCCTAGTCTACAACTCACACTACACTATCAAAAAAAAAAAAACTAAAATATAACAAAAAACACTATACAATACCCCCCCCTCTATCTACCTACACCTACCCCCCCCCTTTCCTGCACTCTACCTAGGCTTGCCATGCGCTGTCCAAGGTACTGGGTGCAGTAGACCTAGACTCTGCTATCCCTTACGTGAGTGGTGGTCACGCCTCCACCAAGCCCATGGGAGATGGGAGTATGTGGGGGCAACATAAGAATATTGTTTAAAATTTGAACCAAATCTCTCTCTGCCCTCCCTGACTGACTACCGTACTTGCTGCAGGGGTATTAAAAGGTCTGCCACGCCCAGCCCATAAATGGGATGGTGGAAGCAAGGGTAAGGGAAGCGGTATTAATAATAGTGGGTAGAGTTTAGGATTTATTTGATTTAAAATTTTAAAAAGGACATAAAGTCCTAGGCTAGCACCATGCCTCCTAGTCTCTAGGGATTTAATGCAAAAGTATTGTTGTTGAGGAATGTCAATAAAATGTTCCCTGAAATATTATAATTTCAAATGCATTAGACTTATACCCTTTTTTAAAGATTTAATATTAATTTTAGTTGCAATCCAAAAGAATAATACAGAGAATATTCTTTGTGACTTTGGGGAAGATTAAAAATTTCCCCATACATTTTCCAGAGAGGGTTTTCAATCCTGGAGATGCACTTTTTCTTTTTGTCCATTTAGTCTAAGTGTTGAAAAGTTATATATGTTCTTGTTATACTAGGAAGAAATATGAACCTATTGATAACATTGATTTCCTATGAACAAGCATACTAACAAGGATGAGTAAAAGGTTATATTTTCTCCTTCTCTCCTATAATTTATGTTTCATTTAATCATCATACATCAAGGTGTATGTTCCTTTATACTCAGAATTCAAGGTGGATCCAAAATTCTTGATCAAATTTGATTTTGTCAACTATGAATTTTAACAAGGAGAGTTATAACTTTGTGATCACAATGTAGGAATTTTATTTCATCTTAATTCTTAAACATCGAATTGAAACTTCAACATATCAATTTGCTTTTCATTAACATAATTGAAAACTTGAGAATTCATAATTCAAGACATTATCTATCATTCTATTTTCTCACATACATATGCAAAATTTGAAATCACATGAGAGAAATGAAAGGAGGTTTTCATAATCCTTTTTTTTTTCTTTCTCTATTATTCATCCTGGTTCAAGGCTCCAACAGGAAAGAACCAGTAAGAAAACTCGATGTCTTTGCCAATACATCAAAATTCAAATACATTTTACATAATATTACAATTCAATGAAATCTCTTCAAAATCCTTCACAAGTAATCTCTTCTAATACCTTCAAAACTTCAAGGAAACACAAGGAGAAGGCAAGAGCTAATTTGGGTGAATCATCACAACATCAAGAACAATTCAAGCATGCACCCTAACCCGGTTTTACACAATAGATCCAAACATAGGACCTAACTAGGGGGAAGGTGGATTTTCTCAATGGGAGATGTCAATCACCATGCCATAACATAGCCCTTTTAGGGCTAAAACTTCAAGAACTTCCATTCTTCTACAAGGCCCTTTTGAGGCTAATACCACAAGGATTTTTATTCCTTTCCATATTCATGAATTAACTATATCAAATAAGGCATGTGATGACAAGTAGGGGCCCATACACCCTACCCTCTTTCCCTCCTCTCACCATGAGAGGAGACTCTACACCATTGAGGTCCAACTAAGGCCCTTCCCCTGTACATGGCCACTTCTTCCCTATCCAAGAGTGAGTAATGCCAAAACAATCCCCATGAAAATCCCTCAAAACAAGCATAAGAAGAACATCAAGAACAAGTTAGGATCCCTCCAAATCAATCCCAACACACAAGAAAGAAAAAACAAGGAACAACACAACAACTTATACATGATTCAAGCAAGAACAACATGAAGAAACACTTCAAAGGAGTGAAGAATCCCTACCTTCACCAAAAGAGTTATGGCAAAAAAATGGTGGTTTAAGAAGAGCTTTTCCTTTTCTTTCTTCAATCTTCAAACTTTCTCCAAATCTAGAGATTGGGTAACAACCCCAACACTACTCCAAAATGCCTCTAAGTATCATCCCTTAACTCAACTAGACTTCAAGTAACTCAAGATGGAGTTTGGGTCACCAACTCATGTAGATGACAATCCATTTTCGCAATCCCTCAAAAATAGAGCTTTTGAGTGACCCTAAAAGTCAAACTAAGAGGCTAAGGGGGTGGAAAGTACTCCCCACCCATACCCTTACCCCTAGGGCACTTAAATTTAATGATTTTAAGCCTTAAAAACTTAATAGGAACAAATAAAAGCTAGGAGAATAATAAAATCAAATAAAAACCTTTTAAAGATAGACAATGCAAGGATAGCACATTTAAACAAGGGGTTCAATTCTATCTTTCCTTTAGGTTTTCCAGCTACATGTCCTGCACACTCATTACACACATCAGTAGTTTCAAGAAATCACATGCATTATGTAATTTACGTATCATAAAAATCATATAAATTAAAACATCCATTTTTCTAATGATCAATTATTTATTTAATTTACTCATATTTTTGATCATTAGAATTGCATAATCAAAGTGTTAGTTCTGCATTCATTCATTTTATCATCATACATGTTCGTAAAGCATTAAATGAAAAAATCAAATATCTAAGAGTAAAGCATCACGCATCATAAATATCATAATAATGTTCAGTGCATCAAATAATGTTTTGACGTATTGAGTCATGAGTATCAAAATAATAATGTATCATCAATGCTAGGATGGGTCGGGGCGAGGCCTCACAAGTTGCTTCTGGAGGTCATATAGTTTCTACATGGAGGTGGTACTATTACTTTTGGAGGCCATATTCTTTCTCCTTAGAGGCCATATAGTTGCTTTTGGAGGTCGTACATTTTCTTCTTGGAGGTCATACAATTACTTCTTGGAGGTTGTATGATTGCTTATGGAGGCCATATGGTTGCTTCTTGGATGTCATACGGTATGTTCTGTGATGCCTTGGGGTATGTAGGAGCCACATCATGAATGCAAAATGAGTTATAACAAGGTGCCAGAACATGTATTTTCCAAACAAATAATAGCAGAGCAATGGAACCCAAAGATATATAACTATATATAAATGAATCTATAACAAAGATGGTGCATGGATTTGCCAAATCTGAGCAAGTAATGCAAAACAGAATAGGGTGAGGGTTGAAGCCCACCAAAACTAGAAATCCAAATAGGGAAGGTCTTTCACATTGGGAATGGAAAACAAGAGAGAACTCCAATAGGAATTCGCAGTATAGAGAAAATAATAAAAAATTGCATACTTATGACTACCTACATGTCATTCTTAAATACCCATAAGAAAAATCTTCTAAGGGTGTACAAAGATAGCCAACAACGATACTTACCTGCATAATGAATTTAATAAAAAATTGGTCCAAGATATATTAAATCAATTGGTCCTTTAACAAGGTTTAATTAAATACATTTATTTTATGACCAAGACATTACACAATACTTTTGTTTTTTTATTAGTAAGTAGCCAAAGCCTTATAGATTATATTAATAAAATAAAATCAAATTACAAGTATCTCTGTTCAAGCACGCACTGGTGGGAAAGAATGGAGAAGAATAGCTTCAGTCTAGCCCAGTACCTAGGTCATATACAAACTACATACTTAAAAGGGGCATACCCTAGTTTTAGATATTTATGAAGATCATCTCTTCTTTACCATTTTATTCTTAGTTTCAAGATCTAAAACCACTAATTTAACTCAAAATTTTATACATATGTTTACATTACCTTTGGGGACTTAGGAACACGTAACTTCCTTTACATCTTGATTTAATGATTGAGGAAAGATCATGTTAGTATGAAATTATATTAAAGGTTCTCTAATAATAGGCTTAAGTACATAGTGTCTCACCCTAACAATTTTGGGTCAGGCTTTTGATAGAGGTTCTTCTCGTCTCTCTACATTCTAAGAAAACTTCATGTTCAAATTAAACATTAGTTCTCAATTACTATCAAATATTTTATTAGCTAAGAATCTTGCCCTTTTTACAACTATTTCCATTGATTGTTATTCAAATATTTAATATCAACTTCATTTAAATATATAAAAAATGTGAAATTTGATACTAATGAAAGATATGATCTTGAAATTCATATCTTATATCATTACTTTAATATTGTAGTTATTTTAAACTATAAATATGAGTAATGTTAAGAAAAATATTTAGACAATTTTCAATTAGTAGTTTGATATATAAACAATATTACTAAATTTATCCCCTCAAAGTCTAAACATGGAATCGATTGATCCTAGCCCTAATAATCCTTATTTAGTGGTCAGTATACCCCATACTGGAGATCAACAGTAGGGTTGTTTTTGAACTAAAATAATCAATATCTAAACAAACAAACTATTCAAATTTGAATTATCATGAAGACACTAAATTGGATTATGTTCTTTTCTAATTCCAGATTCTTACCTCTGGCAACACTAGGTTTAAATTTTTCCCAATTTGTATCTTATCCTTCAATAAAATCCACTTCTATTTTCTTTATTAGATGAGAGTGAAAATTGTAGATTTGATCAATTAGATAATTGAAATATGAAAATAATGTCCATATCACACCATTTCTAAAAGAGATCGTTATATTGATATTCTGAATATGTACACATACTCCATATTGTACATAGACTATTCCAAGGCCTTGATTAATATTGGAGTAACTCAACCAAAAAAGAGAGTATATCCACCAACTTAGTTTGTAGAATTTAAAGAAGAATCAAGCCCCAACATAGTGGAAGAAGTTTTAAACATAGATATCCACAAAATAAGTAGAAGATTCAGAAAAGTTAGCATAAAATCCTAAATTTCTTGGGAAAATCACATTGAATATGAATAAAAATTAATGAAGTTAATTAAATAGGTTAACCTTCTTATTTTTGGGAAACCCCAAATTCAAGCTCAAGATGACAATATGGTTGGCAAGAGGAGGGAAGATAAAATAAAAATAAACCCAAAAACAAATCTTTATAGCCTTTAGTTGAAAGAAAATTTTCCCATCCTTTATTTTATATTATGCCTGATGTAACAGGCTTGCTGAAGCTCTCTAATTCCACGTTCATGGCTACCTCTTTCTCTTTCTATGCCGTCACCTCCTCCATTCTTTCAATCGACTTCCACAAATTCAGGAACCCGACTGCTCTCTTCCCATTCTTTATAAAAAAACCTTAGCTCATGGCTTAATACTACAAAACCCAAGCCTCATAGATTTAATCACCCTGTGGTGACATTCCTCATTCCCATTGTCAGGTTTCTCTTCACATTATTGATGAGAAACAAAGAAGCCATCACCTCAAAGCTGACCACCCAAAATGTTTGTAACCGAATGCACACAGAAGGAATAACTAATCAAGAATTGATAACAAAAAAGAAACAGACATTATTTAAAAACCAATGACGCATACTCCATTAAATGCTTAATTACAAACTTCAACAACATGGCTAGCTCTCTGGCTGCCGCCAGAGAGCAATGTGAATCCCTTCTCGATTTACTCCCTCATAATCACTCTACTCTCTCTTTTTGGTTACATATTTCTCTCTTTTAAAGAGATCCTAGGTAGTTATTGAAACCACCTTATATTTGCCCCGTGCAAATCTATATTTCTTGATTTTAAATACGTTTCAAGCATTTTTAATACATTTTAGTACAATTTCACCATTTCTTCACATGGTGTCATGAATCCAAAAAGGACTCAAACATTTCAACATTAAAAAACTCGTCATAATGTGCTAGGGTCGAGGTGCTCCCGCATCATACTCCCAAACTTAAAAGGATTTCCATGTCTCATGGAAATGTTGATACTCATTTGGAATGAAGTTTTGTCTTCACATGCTTTGGCTGCGCGCTCTGATGCTGTAGCTTACTCCCATCACAGAAGTACAGACGGATTGCTCCCACGATGTTTCTTCTTGTCCACTTCACAACGCTGCCTTTGGACCTCTCACACAGGCCCTTGGACCAATCTCTATGGCCCCTGACAAACTACTTGTCTGTCTTCCTACAGCTTGTGGACTTCCACCGTGTGACTACAATCTTCTTAACTCAAACAAACACTAAACTCCACCCAGATCTTTCACTGCTCTGATACCAATCTGATGTAACAGGCTTGCTGAAGCTCTCTAATTCCACGTTCATGGCTACCTCTTTCTCTTTCTATGCCATCACCTCCTCCATTCTTTCAATCGACTTCCACAAATTCAGGAACCCGACTGCTCTCTTCCCATTCTTTATAAAAAAACCTTAGCTCATGGCTTAATACTACAAAACCCAAGCCTCATAGATTTAATCACCCTGTGGTGACATTCCTCATTCCCATTGTCAGGTTTCTCTTCACATTATCGATGAGAAACAGAGAAGCCATCACCTCAAAGCTGACCACCCAAAATGTTTGTAACCGAATGCACACAAAAGGAATAACTAATCAAGAATTGATAATGAAAAAGACACAGACATTATTTAAAAACCAATGACACATACTCCATTAAATGCTTAATTACAAACTAAAAAAGCATGGCTAATGTGAATTCCTTCTCGATTTACTCCCTCGTAATCACTCTACTCTCTCTTTTTGGTTACATATTTCTCTCTTTTAAAGAGATCCTAGGTAGTTATTGAAACCACCTTATATTTGCCCCGTGCAAATCTATATTTCTTGATTTTAAATACGTTTCAAGCATTTTTAATACATTTTAGTACAATTTCACCATTTCTTCACATGGTGTCATGAATCCAAAAAGGACTCAAACATTTCAACATTACAAAACTCGTCATAATGTGCTAGGGTCGAGGTGCTCCCGCATCAATGCCCTTGGTCGAACATTCCTTCTTTCCATCAAGTGGTGGGGAATGGTTATTGTGGATGAGGATGGGGAAAATATTCTACTTTATGAGAAGAGCTCCACAATGTAATCAATTAGAAAATTTTGAGAAAAATGGTTACATAGCTATTTGATTTTGTATCAAGAAATCTCTTCATCCTCTTGTAGATTCAAATGACTCTAAACATACAAATGAATAAAGATCAACTCTGACCTAAAAGAGCTTCTTTCGACACTAGCATTTATGCTTCCTTGTGCAAAGGGCCATAGCAATGTTGGAGCAGCGTTACTAATGTCTTCTCCAAGCTCTCCTGGTTGTTTCTCTATTGTACTCATCTGGGCACAATAGTTTCTAACACTTCTCCTACACTTAATAGATACTCACAAAGTGAAAATTGAGTTTCACATTTCACTTCTTTTTACTTTATAATTCACATTCACCAAACTTTTGACTTTAAACTTGAGGAATGTCAAAATTTTGACACTAAACTTAATGAATGTCAAAATTTTGATGGTAAACATAAGCACCCTCAAAATTTTGACCCTTTCAAGATCATAAATAAAAAAAGAATTTGAGAAGACAAAATGGCCTTTGTTAGAAAATATTGGTCGATAATAGTGGTAAAATGTACTAATGATAGGGTGGACTAGTAACTAGGTGCTATACAAATTGTCATGCGTATCTTTCTAAAATGTCACCTGTACATATTCTTGTTGTTGTTTTGTATAATCTTACCCTCTTCTTCCATTGTAAAAATTGTGTGAAGAAGCTAAATACCCGAATCTAATGTTAAGAATACCTAATTTACTGTGTTTTCCATTGGAAATTACTTTGAATACCATACTTGTTGATAAATTATAGTTGAAAATGGCCAATGATGGTGTTGAACAAATTGCCATCATTTTTTTCTTGGAGATTTGTATGTGTTTGTTTCAAGATGGGGGCTTGAGGATTGTTGAGATTTTTTTCTCATCTTATTTCTTTATTTGACATGAGAGATATCAAATAATAAAAATGATAGAGGCATCAAATATAAAGGAAAATGCCAAAGCTTCCCATGAAAGAAATAATCTTTTCTTATTCCTTGAATGGTCCCTCTACAAATTATCATTAATATATTGGACCCTTGATCTTTGTTAGAGTGACCTACATGAAAAGAAAAATCTTTGCAAGATAAAAGAAATATTCAAAGGAAACTAAAGCACTAGGAGAGGAAAAAATGCCCAAGTGTTGAAGAAAAACCTAACCATGTGGAGAACAAAATATCTAGTTCTAAATCATTTGGCCGAAAGATATATTGGAACAAAGCATACAATTAGGGTTGTTTGGTTACTGGAATAGGAATATAAATTTTGGAATACTTTTTCTATTCTCCGTTTGGTTCGTCAAATAGAATAAGGAATAGAATACATATTCCCATTTTACCTCTAAAATGAGCTTATATACATTCCAAAAAAAAAAGTTGTTATTGGAATAGCCATTCATACTCCCATTATTGCATCCCTATTCTCCATTCCTATGCCTGCAACGAAATGGGCCCTTCCTAAATTTAGAGATGGACAAATACTTGCAAATAAAATAGTTTATGTTGTAATTTTAAAAATCATACAAGAATTTACTTAAGTACACCATTAATTTAAATACTAATAATTAAAATAGAAAATTTAATTATATTATGTGTTTTTTTTAGTAATAGTTTGTTGAACTCTAGTTATTTGCTTAGTTGAGGAGTTCACAAAAAACATTTTAGATATTTATCTATTTTAAAATACATTGTAAGATACAATATGTAACATTGTTTAAAAATTTGGTGTAACACATAAAACATGACATGGTATACTTCTAAAAAGTACTATAATGCAACTTAATTATTTTACATGATTGAACATGGCAATTTTGTTTGATCATTTAGTTATCTTTTGTTGGTAATTTTCACTAGTTTACATTAAAAATTCACCTTAGTTAAGTTTGTTCTTAGTAAATTTTGTCTTTAATTAGATTTAGTCTCTTTTTGGTTTTTAGTTAGGTAATTAAATTTTAGATTTAGGTTTTTAAGGCAGGGGCCTACAACACAATGGTTAATTGTGAGCCTCTTATCTAAGGAATATTGGATTAAAGTTTAGTCAAACTTAACTAATAAGAATAATTAATCAAAACTAATAATAATATTCTTAATCAAAATAAATAATAATAATTAATCTTAGCTTTAGTCTATAATTTTTTTTTATAAATTTAGAATAATTCAATTTCAAATTTTAAATATTATATAAAATTTATTTTTATTAATTAGAATATGTAAATTTATAATTAATTTTATAATTGGAGTAATTTAACTTATTTTTAAAATTAAAATATATTTTAATTTAGTTTAGATTAATTTTGTTACTATAGTTTTTTTAGATAGATGGGAGGTGGGGGTGAATTAGTCGTGTGCTTAATTAAATTGAAATTCAACTTACTATTAGAATTATTTAAAATAACTGAGAGGGGGATGAATCAGTTATCCAAGGTCCAAATGTACAAATAAATTTTTTTAGTTCTTAATAAATTTTATCCATAAAACCATATCATGCATGCATCCATTAGAACATCCAATACCTTAGCTTAGTAGGTCATTGTCCTAGGTCAAAATAACTTCATTGTCCTAGGTCAAAATAACTTTGCAGAAATGTAAACATGAAATAACACAAAATCATTCACACAATTTGACACAAGGACTTTATGTGGAAACCCAATTTGGGAAAAACCACTAGTAACATGCTACTAATTTCACTATTCTAAAGTGATGCCCTATTAAAAGTGAACCTTGTTAAAGGTTACAATACACACTATTAAATGTGACCTAGTTAAAGGATTTACAAATGACAATTAGGTCAATCTTAATCCAAAGGATTTATCTAGATTAATATAGTTGTTAGAAAGTAACATTAGAACTTGATTTGATAATAAGACACAACTCACTTGCAGATTATATATCTCTAGATCAATCCTCCATTCTGCTTGGAATTCATACTCTTACTCTCTGACAACTTGTTCACCCTTCAAGAATTCAACCTCTTAAGCCTTCTTACTTTGTATGCTAATTGGCATCTCTTCTATTTAGCCACCATATGAAGCAACATACTAGACTTCTGTTCTTTTTAAGGTTCTCACACATAAAAAACTTTCCTCCTACCTTGCTATCTCTATAAATAGAGAATTTAGATATTTTTTCATTTAATCACAATTGTCCAATTTAGGGTTAGGTAAGATTCGATGAATCTACCCTCTTTTCCATTTTAATCCCTTCTAGAAACTTCTTCTACAATCCTCTTTGAGTTCTCAAAATAGTTTATCATGAATTTTGTGCCACCAACTCATCACAAAAATATTCCACATGCTTTACACTATTCAAAAAATCAAATTATTCGACTTAGATTCATCAAATCTTTGATTTAACACTTTTTGTTGTCACTCGACATCTATACTATTCAATCAACAATAACAAACTTTTGATACTTGACCAAAATTGGGTTGCTCGGTATCAACTATGTCTTCCAACTTGTTCACCAATGTTATTTCTTGATGCTTAGTACTTACTAGATTTACTAACACTTGATATATACTAACTTTCTTCTCAGCTTGAACTAGAATTTTGTCGGCTTACACTATTTTCTTGGCTAGGCTTGGCAGACACTTATTATGAAAACACTTCTTCTTGGCTTAGCTAAAGTAACCATTCACTTTAGCCTTAAGTAGATCAACAATATATCATATCATTCATGTCTAACTTGGTCTTAGTTCTCCTTTGATACATCGAATAACTCAACCTTTCGCTAGGTACTCTAGTTATCTTATCTTTTCAAATCCTCTTCATCAATCAAACAAATAATAGCATTTAGACCAAAAATAAATTGTCTCACCATCAAGTGGTAGGTTTGATATCATTGAAAAAATAATTATTGTTCCATGATAGTTTCCACACTTCAAAAAATCTCTTTTCGCATACATGAGGAATTGTGACTACAAGACATACTCCCTATGTAAAGGACTTCAAGTGGCAAAGCAACAACCTCTTAAGCATTTCAAATGAAATTTATAACATAGGGTGTATGCCACCTAAGGATAATGACATATAGGGCATAAACACTATTAACTCTATTGGGATTCACTAAGCCTAAGAATTGCATTTTTCTTGGGGCTCCAACCCAAAGGATTGAAAGACGCAAACATGTCTAAGACATGATTTGTAGAAATTATTTCAAAGAAAAAAAATATGTTTTCTCTCAATCAAATTTGCACATGGTTCAAGAATGAAAAAAATAGGCGACATGATATTTTAGATATATGAGTTAGCTACGTAACCATATAATTTATTTTAAGTTTTGACTATGTTAAGTTTTTTTGTCTCTAATTTCTTATGTAAGCATGTCAAAAATTTGTTGAAACCAATGTGGTGTACTTTGGTCGTAGAATTATTTTTTTATAAATAAGACCAAATTTTATAAATATTAAAATAATTATTTTTCATTTTTTATTAGTTTTCAACAATTAATAGGGGGGAGCACACACAAATTTACATTTTTATGATATGTTTATTTCATAAATTTGTAAAAAATAATACATTTAGGAAAAAAAGGTGAGAAAAATAATCAAGATAAACTATGTGGTGTTAGCAAACTTCTACTAGAGAAAAAAAAATATTCTGTAAAAAGTTAACATTTTTTGGGGAGCACACCAAATGTTGTGTTGTATTTTTCACAAAAATATGGCCTCTATTTGCTCTTCCTCTTTTTGAGGGCTTTTATTCTCCACATTTTTCAAAATAAATTAGTGTTTTAGAAACTAGATTTAGAGTACTACAACTCTTCTTCTTGTCCCATCTTAAATTTTGATTCTAATTATCTTCAATTTCTTGTTTAATTTCAATATTTTATGATTTAGAAAATAGTGGCATGTTATAGCCCCTTTTTGGTCCCTATCATCGTGCACTCACCCAAGAATATCAAATTGTTGACCTATTGTAGAAAATGCCTCATACTTATCAAGATGAGCTACAGAGGATTGCTAATTAATGGTTCTTAAGGTAGAAAAATTGATGAAGGTTTTCAAAATGGGTTTGCAAGAAAAGTGGTTGAGCCATAGAGTAAACTTCATAGTTAAGCACACTTGAGCTGGAGTAGTATTAGGATAGTGACCTCTTGGAAAGTTTTGGTGTATGAGAATCACTTAGATGCAATAGGTTCTATGTGTTTTATTCATTCTCAAAAGAGAGTGGCTCTTGCAAGCCACTACTCATGAAACACAAGTCAATGAGATTGACTAAAAAACTACACATTGAATCCTAAAAATAAATATCACAATTTGACTTGTTGACAAAAGAAATATTTTACTTATCAAATAATAAATGCCCAAGAAAATTTGATTAAAAATTCCCTCCTTGGTATGAATTGTAGGTTGACTGGTATTTTAGTAATTATCCATCAATGTATTATGTATTTGGCTGCAATTGGAAACTCATGATGTCTCGACTGTTAAAAAGAGAAAATGCCAAGCTAGAAAAAAGAACACTTTTGATGTAAAGTAATCAAGGGAGTGAGCTTATTATATCCATTAGATAATAGAAAACACATGTGATTTGGTAATTGTGATAGGAAAACCATTAAAAAAACTAATTCACCGTGGAGAGGAGAGATCACGATGTGTAAAAACTCCAATTCCAATGAACTTTATTTCCCTTCTATAGTTGACCCCAAAACTAACTTAAAATAAAAAGTAGACATGATAACTTCTCTTTCTACTTAGGGCATCTACTCACAATGTGAGTAATGGTGGTCTAGCCTTTCCTTCTATAACTCGTTACAATAAAGTCTACTTATAATTTATGAGGATGAAAAATTATGACATTTAAAAAAAATACATAAGAGTGAAAATGGATATAGAAAAGTGAAGGAAATAAAATTAACTCAAAGAGGAAAGTGGATGAGAAAGTCTAGACGGGAAATTTTGAATAGTGAAGAGAATACGACAATTTTTTCTTAAATGGTTGTCAATACCCTCATAAATATGTACATAGAATGTGTAAGTATATACAAGGCATGCCAATTATTTGATGAGGCACTTTACTAAGATGTCATTTCATGGACGTTAATGATTCTAGGATATATGGCTTCTTGATCAACTAGCTTCAACACCACACTCTAACAACTAAATCATAGGCTAAAAGTGCTAATTAGTCAAAGTTGACTTTTTAAAAAGTTTTTTGCTAAGACTTTGGATATTTAAATGAATTCAAGTACCATATACAAAACTAAACTTCTAAAAACATTCCTTAACTCTCCTCGCTTATGTAGAAATGAGTTCTTTAACATAAGCTATACATGTATTCATCAAAGTATAAAGGAGAGGTTAATGTTTTCAGTTGTAGTTGCAACAAACTTAGCAGACATATATGCAAAATATGGATAGAATTGTTTGACACAATGCCTTAAAGAAATATGTTCTTATGGAATGCAATGGTTGCACAAATATATGCACAAAATAGAGTGTAACGCCCCACCAAGGGATCTAAAAGAATTAACCTAAAATTTTACTAAGTTTGCTAAACAATTTTTTTTTTTAAAACATGAAAGATAAACCATTCATATCAAACACATAGTAGCGGAAGTAATAACATACATACAACTAAAAACATTTATAGCAAGTTACATTCCTTAAGGATCCCAAGACTTTGAGTCACATTTGATCTAATTAATACTGAGTCTAACCACTACCATATCTACATGAAAGAATAAATAGAAAGTCCAATGTCCATATTAGACATTTGTTTCAGAATGCCTCTTGGCAATTAAATTCGGAATACTCAATCATCCACTGTACATGTCATAGGGAATGAAAAGCTTAAAAGAATATACATGTGTGAAAATGAAGTACATCATCATAATCCAAGAATAGAATGAAGATGGATGCCAATAAAGAATGCTCTAGCCACGATGACTACAGATAGATCTCAAATGGTAAGAGTGAAAAAGCACTACCACCCAACTGTGTTGGACCTAAATGGCCCACTCCCACCACGTTGGGGAGATAGTCTCAAGTCCCAAATAGGATATCAAATCACATAACACAAGATAAAAAATCACATAACATAAGTACCCTCTAAGTTTAGGAAATCCTAAAAGTATGCTAACTCAAAGGTTCCATCATAAAAGGGTCGACACCTATACCTAGAGGCAGAAAAGACACATAGGAAACCTACTATGTAAGCAAGAAATTTTTATCGCACGAATCATGCTAGAGTTACCCTAGTAGTCTCTCAATAGACCCTGGCCCCCTAGTGATCCCTATGCGGCCACTAGTATCCTCTCATATTGATGAGGCATACTACAGAATGTAAGGTTGTAACCAAGTGTTCTTTCTACTCCCATCCTAGTCTGTACTAGCACTTGAGGCATGGGCGAGAACATACAATTATCTTATTAGGTTCATTTTAATCCCCATTTAGTGTAATGTTTTCACTTATTAATACAACTTACAATGAGTTACCATGGCAGCCGCTTAGGGCCTCGACTTTCATTGCAAGCCACTTCTCGACACTACAAGTAGATAACCTACCCTAGGCTCAATAAAAGTACAAATCCATAATCACATAAAATCACCCCAGTCCTGAACAAGCGACTGGAAAAATACCAAAAGATAATCCACAATAAGAACATCAAATATCCACAATATCAAAGATAATCATAATATCCATTGGTCCTCATCGAGCAACCGTATAAATCTCAATATCCATATCAATGATAAATCACCATATCCATTGGTTCTCAATGAGCAACCAAAAAGGCATCTCAAAGAAAGTAATATTGATCGAAGACTCCAAAATGGTCGAGTCAAAACATGTCACAACATGACAACATCAAGAAAAAAATCAACACTTCAGTCCCATCATGGCGATTGGAAAGTAGTCCAAGGATAACTGATCAATGACTCAAAAATGGTTAAGTCAAGTGTCTCAAATACATACACCTCAGCTTGACACAAGAAGACTAGGAAGCAATAACAATCAGTAAATACAAACATCTCATAGAGCATGCCATCACATTACCATGGTTGGGTTTTAAAAGAATCAAGACCAAATAACATCAACATGCCATCACATTCGCAATAACTCCCAAGCCTCTGGTTGACGTCCTATAACTGGTCAACACTCTAGGACCACCTAATCCCCAAATATGGATAGCATAAAGAACAAGATACCAACACATATTTTAGTTTTCTTTTGCAATCACATGGTTAAGCCAAATATGAGGTTTCAGATTTTCGTTTCAAGTATACTTCAAGTGTGTAAGATTCTCTGTTTATTCTCCAAGTCAACCCATTTATCTTTTTGAATAAAACATAGAATTATCCCTCAATTATTTTAAATTTTTTTTCTAAAATAGGCAAAAGATAATTATTTACTTATTTGAATCATTGAACTAGTTCCCATTGACTTTTAGATAAAATCATTCACATTATTCAATACATTAGAATAATACTTATCAACTTTCAAATAATTAGTTTACAAATTCCTTTAAACACTTCAAGGACAATCATTTATTTAAAATAATCCCCATTGATTTTAAGTAAAATCAATCTCATTAATAATTCAATTATTTAATTCCACTTATTAATATCTCTTTTCTTTTAATTTTCCCTCATTAAAAAATCCATTTACTTAAATTGACTAATAATTAATTACACTTTTTCTACTATTAACTGGTGTAGGAGCACAAAGGCCTAGAGGAACTAGGGTCACTAAATAGATCCTAGGGGAATCAAAGGATGAACATGACCTTGAAGGGTCATTTTATTGTAATAAGTCCACAATGGTCACTTAAAAATGTTTTGTTTATGTTTTAAATGTTTTGATTGATCACTTTGTAAAAGGATCAATGATGTAGCCTTAATGTCATTTTGGGAGTTAGTGTACCTAGGGTTCACTTCAAGATTCTAAGGTAGATGAGTTATTTAAAGACCTTCAAAGGTCCAATTTATTTTAATATGGAAAGTAGAACCATTATATGGTGTCAAATGCACTTGAAGTGCCTAAAAATGTAAATTGCCAAAAATTGGCAAAATGAAGCCTAGAAGGCTCGTAGAGGGTTTATGGGATTTAAGAGTGGTTTGAGGATTTAAAGTTGGGATAAAAATCTTGAAAATACTTTGGAATATTAATAAAATGCATAATGATGTAAGACTATCAAATTTGACAACCATGTTGTCAACTACACAACAAAACATTCAACTAAATGTAAACAGTCATAACTGACTGTAACCGGTTTGAGGAAGTTGCAACTGGTTTGAAATGTATTATTAGCATTGATGAGCATGAGTTTTAGGAGGGGAGGAATGGTAGGGAGTTTTTAGGGTGTCTGTGGTTGAAATGATGCAATGTAACAAAGTTTCATACAATACCAACTTAAATTCTCTACAAAGTCCTAGCTTGCTACCGTAAGGGCACAGTCTGCTTTTTCTATTGAAAAGACTTCTCATTTGGATAAAATATTGAGTATAAATGTCTTAGATCTATGTTGGTTTAGTTTTTAATTCATTCCATGCTTTTATAGATTATTTTTGTGAAGTTTAAGCACAAAGAACTCCTGGTTATGGAAAATGGAGGAATGACTGTCATTGAATAAAATAGTCCCAGTACGGGGGCCATATCTCCCTAATGAACTGTTGGATCAGGCCAAATTTGAAATATGTGGGAGAGGGCCAAGTTGCACAAAGTCTGACTAGAGAAATCAAATAAATTTTTTCAAGGTAAAAAGTTATGAATGTCTGAGTTTGGGTCTATGTAAGGGGCAGCGATAGGGAAGTTTGTGATGAATTTCCTTCATAAATAAAACTAGGGTTTCCTAATGTTTTCTTCACAACCAAATAAAAATTAACATTCATATCTAGATTCTAATTTCAAGATTGAAGATTCATTCATGGAGTATATTTAGACACATATAATAGAAACGATGAAGAGAGGAAGAGAAAGAGTGCAAATGGAATATGCGAAAATCACAAGCGCACCTGGATACTGATGCTAATTTTCTATGCCTCAGAAGTTCATAAAAAAATCCCTTCCTTCTCCAACATTCACCATTCTTCTAAGAATCAAACCAACCGAAACCCTCAAGTGACTAGAAGTGCTTGTAGAAGCATATGAGCTTCTTGAATGCATGTAAGCTTGTCCAAACACACTAGGAGAGCCTCTATATAAAGGCTTCTAAGATGCATCTAGAATGTGTCTAGAAAGAACTAGGAGATAAGCATGAAAACTAAGCATGTAACTTCCATGACAAGAAGATAGACATGATGAGGTCTCTAGAATGTTGTAGACAACATGTGCTCAAATAATATGCTAACTCTTAAGTGGAGACAATACATGCATAATTAGAGTGCAAACTCCTGTGTTGTCAACATGACAACTTAGAAGAGTTCGTATACTTCTATGTGAATAAATATTTAAATAATACACCTTAATTTATTAAATTTCTTTATTTAATATTCATTTGACTCTTTTTTAAATTAATTTATTAATTTTAAATCTCATCCACTCACTTTATTAAATCCACTTGTTTTATCTTAATATATTTTAATCACATGCACACATCATCTAGAATATTTTAATAATTTTAATATCTTTTCCACTTTTAAATTTATTTTTGAAACTTAATTGATAAAGTAAAAATGAGCTCTAAATATATTATTATTAAATTAATAAATATTATCACGTTCTAAATTTAAACTTATAACTTTTATCTTCAAATTTAATTAATTTCCCAATTAATAAAATAAAATAAATATCATATTAATTTTTCATTAAATTAAACCATAATTAAATCTTTTAATTAGGCTTAATTAATAGAAAATGCACTAAAGAATCATAAAGTAAAATACAAAAACCCATCATAGCAAAAACCATACAAAATCAAACCAAAAGGGTTAATATCATGAATTACATCATCCGGCGTATTCGAAGGGTACCTGACTCATATACGTGTCCTAATTTTCAATTAGGACAAATGACTCAAAGGGTTGGGATTTGGACTTGAGAATTTATCTCCCCTCTCTTACCATTGAGATAATGCAATAGGGTACGCTCATCCTGGCAATTCAGGGAAGTCGATATCCAGTACCTGCAACCTGCATACAATCCACGCATGTACAAGCACAATATATACTAAGCTAAATAGAAAATGGCAGGAAGTGGTGTATCGTGTAGATTTCGACTAGTAGGTGACTACGACTCCCTTCCTTAACCACATCAGAAACACCATACAGAAAGAAAACAAACACGCACACCATAAACATGCAAGTATGGGGTAAGTATCCATATGAAAACACATATGATAATAAATCATCTTACTAATCATCATTAATAACTACAAACACTGTAATAATCATCATACATACATGAAATATAAAGTACCAAGTAATCTCATCATAAATCAACTGAATCTAAAACAATATTTGATAATCTCAAAATAATGTCACTGATAATCATCAACATAAAACTATCCTAAAAGAGTTCGGCCACAATAGCAAAATGCAAACTAGGGTAGGCACTACATAGAGTATGGAAATTGATGACTTTACATGTTATTTATTTTATAAAACATCCAAATACTTCAATGGTTTTTAATAAATCTTAAAATATTGCATAAAATTTAACAAAATAATTACTTTTTAAATTAAATCAAAAGAATGTAACTAATTTAATAACGAGTTAATAATTTTATATATTTATTAAAGTAATCATTTAAGATAATTATTAAATGTTAATATCAATTTGTTTTACTACAAATATATAAATATAGATATGTAATAAAGTAGTGTATAGAAAGTAGAAATATCAACTGCAAAGGCCAAATCCTCAATCTTTAGAAACATTCTTCCTACATATGCCTAAAAAGGAGATTTGGAAGAGGGTATGGGCATCCATCAAAAAATATGATGTAGCCCAAACCCTCAAATTAATAACTCAAAAAATATTAACACAATGCAGATTCTCAGAATACCAAACTCTTCATTAAACTTCTCCAACTCTATACTACTTTACAATGAAAGTAAACCACTACTTATTACAATTTTGAAAATTACTATATTTGGTAGATTCTTAGAAATAATGGATTTTTTCCATTTTTAAAAAAAAATTTTCAAAACCCATTTTAAAATTTTTGATTTTGTAGGAGTTGATGAAATCCAACTCCACAGCTTGCCAAGATCACCTACAAGCAAATAACCTGTCGAAGGGAAACCAATATCAGCCGCCACCTCGACCACCTGCCACGTAGCATATTTTTTTGTTGTGATGGCTGTAGAGCCATCAATTTTTTTTCAGCATTTTGCTAATGTCAGCATGACATCAACCCGCATCAACCCCTTTGCCAAGCTCTCCTGGGTCATTTTGAGCTACTTGTGGTTTTTTGGCCATATCTTGAGCATACTAAGGTATTTTTCTAATCCAAAAGAAGTGTTGGAAAGCTGCTTCCAAGATAGAGACATTGGTATAGGTATTTTAAGGTTTTGATGCAATTTAGTTGCTCATTTTTGTAGTTAAAGTCAAAAGTTCTATTTTTGACTCTGACATACATATCTTTTGTGTCCCATGTCTATTTTTTGGAAAGATTATGTTTTTGGAAAGTTGATTTTGTCATCTTTTCAGAAATGTTGTCATTTCCTTTAGATTTTGGCCCATGCTCTTTCTATCATGTTTTTTAATGTTTTTTCTCTATGGTGGATATCTTGGGTGTTCCAAGTCTGAGGATCATTTTCATAGCATGAGATCTTTTGTTTTGAGTTGTACTATCTTTTGTATTAGCTTTTTTCCTTTTCTGATTATTGTAGACATCATTACTAAGAACTTTTATGTACACGCATAGAGATAAAGTGCCACTCTTGCATTTCGGGTTCATGAACATTATTTTGGGACAATTGTATTTGCACTATTTTATAAAGCACCATGAGGGGGATAGTTATTTTTTTTTTTTGGCCTTCTTCCTTTTGTTTTCCCATGTAGCGTCAGTATGACTATGTCTTTATAGGTGTTTGTACCTCTTTCCCTCTCTCATCATTCTTGGTTTTGTTTGTAGAGGATATTGGCCCACCTTCTTAGTTGCCTATCATCTCACCCCTTCTGTATTAAGGGGGGGTTATTCTATTGTTCTAATGCATTCGTGGTTCAATGGTTCAATAGTGTGAGCTATGCATTTGATGGTTGATCCTATATACGAGGTGATTGCAGTGGCTGGCTACCTATGTATTTTAGTGAGATGGATCATCTACCATATAGACATGCTTGATTCATGGCTTCTTCTTCCATGGAGGTTCTTCAGATAAACAGTTTCTTTCTGATGGTAGATTTTTTGGCTTCATGCTTTAGTGATGCTCTTCATGATCACTCCTTGTTTTAGTTTGATGGGACATTTTTCTAGTTGGAGGCTTCTTCAGTTCTTCACTAGGTTCTTACTTCTTTTTTGGGGAGTGTTTTTCCCATGTGGTTTTCTCTCTTTCCCCATTTTTAGAGGTTGTATTTCTTTGCATTGTACATGGGTACCTAAAATGGCCTCATTGCCAGGACTCATTCTGCATTTTCATTTTAGTTTTGTGAGCTTAAGGCATTCCCCTAAGTTGCACTTAAGGGGGGGGTGTTAGAGTAAATAATTAATAATTAATAATTAATTCTATTTAGTTAAGCTTACTTAGGTTAATGTATTTATTTAATATTTAGTAGTTAATAGTTGTAGTGATGAGTTGTTGACAACACAGGAGTTTATTCCCTTCTAGCATGTTCCACCTTTTTGTGGAAGAGTGCTTAGTTGTCAACCTTATCTTCTACCACCTTCCAGCTTGTTCTACGAGCTTCTATGAGGCTTTTATATTCTGGATCTCTCATTGTATTTTCTAATCTCATTTTCATTGTAAATACATTTTCATTGTTTTGCAATATGTTCTCTCTCAAGTTCGTTTAGTGTTATTCCAAGCTCCACCTCTTTCTTCTTGGTTTCCCTTCGACATGTTATTTGCATGTAGGTGATCTTGGTGAGCTGTGGAGTTGGATTTCATCAACTCCTATAGATTTTTCCTAAGAAAATCCCCCAACTAAGGCAAGATGAATTACCAACTAATCTACGAATGAAAGAATATGATTTTGGATATATTACAAAAAGAACTTTCTAAAAATCTAGAAAAGACACAAAAATTCAATTTTAGAGGTCAAAATGATATTTCAGGCTCTTGGAAAAATATTGAAACAACCACCTATCAAGATGAGCTCATCAACAATCCAAATAAATCTTGCTCATGCAATTGCTTGAAAAATTTCAGCCAAAAGCCATAAGAATATGCCTCCCAAAAGTTGATGCATCATTCTCCCCTTCTTGAAAGAAACATAGTTCTTGCAAGTGGTTGTCTATGCATTGCTAGAATTTTATTAGATCTAACTGCACTACTATTGACTTAGATAACCATGTACTCTTTATTTCAGGTAACCCATCCCACTATATCAGGTATCTGTTATGTCGGCCATGCCTTGTGGAGGTAGTCTGCTTGTCAAGAATTATGGCAATCTTTTCTTTCTTCTTATTAGAAAGGTGATGTTGCCAATCCATTCCCTAGCCATCATTTGCATTGGGAACATCTCCATGGATTGTGTATAACTTAGAAACATTAAAAACATGGGAAATGTCAACTTTTATTGGTAAGCTAAACTCACAAGTATTAACATTAATCTTCTTGATGATTTTGCAAGGCCTAATCTTTTTATTCTTCAACTTATGATAGGTGCTTGTAGGAAACTGTTCACACCTCATGTAAACCATCACCAAGTCACCAATAGAAAATATATGTTGTGTCCGAGTAGCATCTACAACAATCTTGCAACTTGCATTACTATCCTATAACTTTTGTTGGACATCTTTTAGGAGCTAGTGAAGGTGTTCATCAAAGGCAACTCCATCATCACTAATTTTTTCTCACAAGGGAAGTAACACAAGATCTAGATTACCTTGAGGGTTTTGACTATAGACAATTTGAAATGGAGATTTTCTAGTGGATTTTTTAATAGAAATATTATAGGCAAATTCTGCTTGTGGAAATGCCAACTCCCACTATTTAAGCTTCTCGCCCATAATGCAGCATAGCAGATTTCCCAAAATTTGATTAACTACCTTTGTTTGTCCATCAATTTGATGATGATAAGAACTACTAAACTATAAATGTGTTTCTAATTTCCTCCAAAGAGTCCTCCAAAAATGTCTCAAGAAGTTAGTGTTTCTATCAAAGGTAATGGTCTTTGGAAGGCCATGCAAATGAACAACTTCTAAAAAGAATAGTTCTAATACTCTAGTTGCATCATTAGTATTTTTACAAGAAATAAATTGTACCATTTTGAAAATTGATCAACAACCACAAAAATACAATCATTACCTCTCCAAGTGTGTGGGAAACCCAATACAAAATCCATACTCAAGTCAGTCCATGGTTCAACAATGACTAGTAAAGGCATTTATAGTCCTGTATTCTATGAATTTCCTTTAGCCACTTGATAGATTATGCACCTTATCATATATTTAGTGATCTCCCTCTTTATCTTAGGCCAATAATACTTATCTTTAACCAAGTTTCTTTTTTTGTCCCTTCCAAAGTTCCCATATAGTCCACAACTATGAAATTCCCTGATAAGGTTTTCCCGCATGGATCTGCCTAGTATACATAGTTGTTTACCCTTAAAGAGGTAACCATCTTGCATAAAATAGTCACCTTTCATATAATCCAACTAACCAGAAGATGGAGCCCTTAGCTACTCTAAAATTTCCAAGAAATCATTATCAGTTTCATACAAGGCCTTAATAGCATCAAAATTAGTGACCCCAGTTTCCATTGTGATTAATAGTGTAGCACACCTGCTCAAGGCATTAGCAACATGATTTTTTTTTCTAGACATATATTTTAGTACAAAGGTATATCCCTAGAAGAAAGATACCCACTTGGCATGTCAATTATTCAATTTCTTTTGTGTGTTGAGATATTTCGGAGCAATATTATCAATAAATAACACAAAATCATGTGGGACCAAATAGTGCCTCCAATATCTTAATGTTTGAACAATTACATAAAACTCCAGATCATAGGTAGAATAATTCTTTCTTAATTTTTTCAATTTCTTGCTAGAGAAGGCCATAGACTTACCTTCTTGGCTAAGAACAACCCCTATGCCAACATGTAAAGTATCACACTCTACTTCAAAAAATTTGTCAAAATTTGGAAGTGTCAATATAAGCAGTTCAATTACCTTTTTGTTCAAGAATTTAAAACTCTCTTTAGCATCCATTGTCCATGTGAACTCCCTTGCTTTGGTCCAATATGTTATGGGTACTACACTACTGCTAAAATTTTGGATAAACTTTTGGTCAAAAGCTGCCAACCCATGAAAAAATTGTACTTCTATTATACTAGAAGGACTGGACCATTCTAGGATTGCTCTTACCTTTTCTGGATCAATTTGAACAATAGCTGGAGAAATAACAAAGCCTAAAAATGTCAAGCTAATTTGCATGAACCTACACTTCTTCAAGTTCACAAAGAACTTCTCCTTCCTTAGGACACTCAAGCTGATCCTTAGGTGTTGTGAGTGTTCTTCCTTGCTTCTACTATAGATTAGAATATCATTAAAGTAAATTACAACAAACTTACCAATGTAAGGTCACAACATTGTATTCATCAACCACATAAATGTGCTAGGTTCATTCGAAAGCCCAAAAGGCATAACCATCCATTCATACAAACCATCTCTTGACTTAAATTCTATCTTCCATTCATCTCCCTCTCAAATATAGATCTGGTGGTAGCTACTTTGGAGATCAATTTTTCTGAAGTACTTAGCCTCCACTAATTCATCCATCATGTCCTCTATCTGAGGAATATGAAACTGGTATTAATGGTAATCTTATTGATTGCTCTACTATTAGTGAAAATCCTCCATGTGCCATCCTTCTTTGGAGTCAACAATGTAGGTACTACACATGGACTCATGCTTTTCCTGACCAGACCCTTTTCTATTAGTTTTGTCACTTGTTTTTTCAACTTTGCATGTTGTGTTGGGTTCAACTGATAGGCTACTTGATTAGGCTAAGTTTCTCTAGGAATAAGATCATGATAATGTTGAATATCTATTTTGGGTGTGAGATCATTAGGTAGTTCCTTAGGAGCAACATCAACAAACTCCTCCAATGCCTTCCTTGCCTTAGGTGGTATCAAGTTTTCTTTTTCTTCTCCTCTTTTTAGTACTAGTGCATAAAAACAACGTATTAGTTTAATTTCTTTGACAAATTTTCTTGCAAACAACATGGTTTCATTCTTCTTTTCATCCTTAATTATCAACATAACAACTTTAGAGCCATCCTTCCAAAATGTCTAAGTATTTTTCTCCCCATCATGCGTGACCTTCCTATCATACTACCATAGTCTCCCCAACAACATATGACAAGCATCCATAGGAATAACATCACACCATATCTCATCCTTATAAAAGTTTCCTAGGTGAATTTGACTAAACATCTTTAATAAATTGTTACTTCATTTCCGTTATTAAACCATGCAATATGATAAGGATGAGCATGCTTCTCACATTGTAAATTTAATTTCTCTACCATTTCTCTAGATACCATGTTCTCACACGTACTCGCATCAACAATAACTTGACATACCTTTCCATTAGAAGTGCATCTATTCTAAAAATGTTGGTCTGAAGCCACAAAACATCAGAGTTCTTTGAAGGAAATTCATCCATTTTTTGGATTTTATCATTGATCTCCTCATCATGAGGGTTTCTCCCACATTTGGTGAAACTTCTTGCTCCTACTCTTTTGGATGAGCTAGGTTCACTCCAGGTTGTCTTACTTGATTTATTTCTAGCATGTATTAATTTGAGCATTCAAAGGCTCTATGTCATTCGTCTCGACAGCTAAAATAGGTAAAGGGTCTCCATTGGTTTTCCCATCCTCTTCTGCTACCATAACCTCATCCTCACTAAAATCCCCTTCCTCTTTCTTGTTTTGCAGGATCTTGTCTGGAATCTATATTTCTATCAGATCCTTGAGATGATTCTCCTTAGCCGTAGTTAGAACCTCCTCAAAATGATGTTGAGGAACCCCTTCTTCCTCCTTTATTCCTCTAATTGTACTACCAATTTCACTTTTATTCAACCTTTAGAACTAATTGGTAGGATTCCTCCATATTGTTAGTGCGATGCATGCTTAATTCATCTTGGATAAAGAATTTAATTTCATTCACATTTCTAACAACCACCTACTCATCATCTTCTTGATGGTCTATTCTCATGGATAACTTATAGAACTCATTTGTGTACTCTTCCATAGAAGATAGATTTTTCTTCAAATTTCGGAATTTACAAAATAGGGTTTGTGAGTAATCCAAGGGTAGGATATTTTCCTAAAGCTTTTTCTTCATCTTGTTCCACATTTTCATCTTTTCCTTTTTTTTTTCTAATTCATTCCTTTTGGAAGTGATCCCACCATACCATTGCATGCCCTTTTAATTTTGTGTAGGAAAAGTTCATCTTCTTTCCCTCCACCATAGGCTTTCATTCAAAAAGTTTACCCATCTCATTTAGCTAGTCTATCAACTCTTTTGGCTTAAGACTACAACATAGCTTGAAATTTCAATCTTGATCCCTTCATTTTTTCCTTCTAAATCCTGAAGCACTCTATCTTCATAGCTCAACTCTTCCAAGGGTTTTCCTTCATTTTCTTCATTTTGATTAGCTCCTCTTCAATTTCCCTCTTCATTTGATTTGTCCTCTCCTTGTGTTACTGGTATTCCTTGATTATCCATTTGCTCATTTAGTCATTCAATCTGCCTCTACATATCAAACATAAATATTTTCATCATAGTGACACCTCCTCTTCCTCTTCCTCTTCTTCTTCCTCTCCCAACCATCTTCCCACTCTAATACCAAATGATGTAGTCAAAAACCTTCAAATTAATAACTCATAAAATATTAACAAAACATAGATTCTTAGAATACCAGACTCTTCATTAAACTTCTCCAACTCTACTCTACCTTATAATGAACGAAAAGCACTATTTATTAAAATTTCAAAAATTACAATATTTGGCAGACTTTTAGAAAAAGAATGTTTTTTTTTTTTTTTTCATTTTTGGGTAATTTTCAAAACCCATTCTATGAATCCTAATTTTTCCTAGGAAAAGCCCCCAACTAAGGCAAGATGAATTGCCAACTAATCTACAAAAGAAAGAATATGATTTCAAATTTATTATAAAAAAACCTTTCTAAAAAATTGGAAAAAATACAAAAATCTAATTTCAGAGGTCAAGACAATATTTCAAGCTCACAAAAAAATGTTGAAACAACCACCTATTGAGATGAGACCATTAGCAATCCAAATAACTCCTCCTCATGCAACTGCCTATAAAATTTCAGCCAAAACCCATAAAGTTATGCCTCCTAGAAGTTGATGCATCAAAATAAGAGACAAAGGAATTTTGTTAGATATAATTAAAACTTCCCTGTCAGACATAAATCCAAAATGTGGAGACATAGACATGGAAAATGAAAAAATAAAAGCATTGTAAATATGAAATACACTTTCTTTTTTATTAGGATTATCATAGTATATAAAATTCTCCATCGTCAAGAATGCATTGAAATGGGAAAAATAATTCTAAGATGCTGAACATATTCATTTCAATGAGCTTAAATTGTAAATATTCTTCTCTTACCATTCTAATTTGTTGAGTACTATCAATTATGTAGGATTTTATTAATGACTTGATTTTTATGAAAAAAAATTAAGATTTTTGAATGCATACACAGTGTAGCTAATGATAAACAACTTGAGAAATATGTTATAACTTTCAAATGGAAACACATCATGCTCATAATGAGCACCTGAACACAAGAAAGGCTTGTAAATGAAGCTCTTGAAAAAGTAATTCACATTGTTTATAGCTCTACTCCCAAACCACCAAATGCTTCGACAAATCTTTTAGTAAGGGTCAGTAATTAGTGTGGGCCACCATGGAACTACGATAAGCTCAACATTGTACTAGTATAGTTCTCATATCACTAAGTAGTCAAATAAATATATCACTTGTGATGGATTGGTCTATAAATATCTACAAATCTTTAGATTCTTCAAATTCAAAAAAAATAAGAATTTGAGTTCTTGATTGTTCCTTTATAGTCTAGTATTATATCTATAGTATACTCTGGTATTGGTGTTGTACCTCCTTTTGGTGCAAGTACTAGCTATATACATCTAATCTTTTTCCAATAGTTGCACTCTAATATACAAAAGCTCCACCAAGAAATTAATATCAACAAATGTCAAATACCCCAAATTTTCTTAGTAGACTTTTTTGGAGTTTAAAAAAATCTCCATAAAATTGAAATTATTTAAAATATTATGAATTAGATTTTTTTTATAAGTAAACCATAAGATTTCTAATTTAATTTATCAGTTGTATTTTTTTAAAAATATGATCTTATCAATAAGTTATGCTACATTCATGACAATCTGTTCTAATAACTCTCCTTGATCTCTGTGATACATCTAATAAATATCTATATATAAACATATAAGGAAGATTCAAGATTTTCCATTCAAATATATACATATATGAAAATCTAAATAAAAAATAAAAATTAAATGCAATTACTCCATATCTAAAAATAATTGAAATCCACAGAATGGAAAAATTAAATAAAAAGAAAGTTTACCTTGTAAAAATATAATCCTTTAAAAATTAGACCTTATAGAGCACCTTCTTCCATTCCTCAAGAACACCAGACTTAGAAAATATAGTGTGTTTTTGCATTTGAAACACACACTCTTATTGTCTTTCATTCAAAGCTTTGAAGGTTCAATTCCTCCAAATATTGATATTATGGGAGCCCCTATTTTTAGGATCATGTCAAGCTCTTTCAAACACCAAATAGAATTTGCATAATTAGCAATAAAGATGACAAGATGCACATTTGAAGAGTAAATTGCCTCCTCTATTGCTTCAGGTATGTTTTCGCCAAATTGAATTGAGTTTTTGTCAAGAAACACTTGTTGTGAAGATTGTGAAAGATGAGGTTGGCCGCACTCTCCTTCACGTCTACCCCAAGATGGTTCAAAAATACATCACATCTTTTAATCAATGAAGAATGGTCATGATTTAAAGAAGGAAAGAGATATTTGGGATTTTAATAAGAATAAATATTCATAGATGCACATAAAGGCATGAGAGCACATTGTAGATTATTGTATTAAGCATACAAACACATGGGTGCATATAAATGCATAAGAAAGGATTTAGGATTATTGGAAGAATAAATTGAGTAGAAAGTGAGATAGAGAGAAGAGCAATGCACATTTGTTCAAGATTTCAGAAGCAAAACAAAATAACAGATATAAACATAATGCTTCCAAAATCAAATATATTTTCATCCAAACTAGACACAGTGATGGAACACAGAGATGACTGCTTTGTTTCTAACCACACAATGGAATAAACCACAATAAATATAGAGAAAATGGATAAGAGTTGGAGTATTAGATGCTTTCTATTAAATAATTGAATAAAAATAAATTATAATTGATAAACTATTGGGGTAAGGTGACTCAACCTTACCATGATTTATTGCTTTATTTGTGCTTTCTTGGAAAGTTGCTAAATGAAGTTGGATTCTTCCACAAGAAAAGATTTGGAGTAGAAAAATAGAAAGCTTCTATTGTTTGGAGATTTATTCTCTTATGCTTTGTTTTATGCAAGGGTTGTTCATAAGGAAGTTTCTAAAATAATTTGTAGATGTGTTGAATGTAGAAGCTTTAGAAATGGTTTCCTCTTATATGAAAACTCTATAAACAAAAAGCATTGTTGTAGAGAAGAGAGAGAGAGAGAGAGAGAGAGAGAGAGAGAGAGAGAGAGAGAGATGAGAAGTTATTTTCATAGGGATATGCTGCTAGATTTTCTCTACAATGGAGCAAGATGTAAATCTCCATATGAAGGCTGAAAATATATTGTAACTTGTTGCTGAATAATACATTAGCTTGATGGTTTGGAGGGTGGGGTTTTTACCTAGAATGGTTTTCCCCACGTATATCAATGTTCTCTATCCTATGTCATTCTTCTAGTTTCATGATTGTAGAATAATATTATGTATGTTGTAATGGTGCTGAAATTTATTTAGATCAGTAAGTTCCAATCACTTTCCTGTAAGGTTTTAATTGTGAGAAATCAATTATGCTTATTTCCACTTTTATGACATAGTAGTGTGGACTTGTATTTTCTTATTAGAATTTGTTCAAGGAACTATTCAATATTGGATGTGCATACTAATCTCAAATGAATTTTTAGGGTGCTCTCATTCCCTTTCATAAACATCTACAACCAGTACTCTACTATTGTTTACAAATCAAAATTTACAGCACAATAGGGTTGAATACAAATTGTCTTTGCCTAGAGAAACTACTTCTCTAAAGGAAAATACAAAAAACTAAGCTTAAAGTTAAACCTCTATGCTCAGACAAAGTATAGGATAAGACTATTTTCTGTTGCAAATACAACTAATTTTTATCCTTTGTTAGATGCTCTATTATGAGCTCTTGCTAATTGCTCATAGGCATCACTACAAACTGAAAAAAATTCCTTCATTTTATGAATTAGGAAACTTAATAGCTAAAGTTAACAATAGAGTAGCTTAAAAAAATTAATTATTAATTTATAATAAATTAATATTGTCTTGCTAACAACCTTCAGCTACTCAAGCTCTTAAATAGTTAATAAGCTACTTGGAAAATCTTGACAGATATGGACAAGATCTGATTAATAAAATTAGTAATTCGAACTCATTTGAGGTGAGTGTAATAATGCACAGAGGATTCATTGTCATTTCCATGGTATGCAAAGAGAGAGAGAGGGGGAAAAAATGTATTTGGTGAAGTAAGTGTATAAATGTAATACAACTATATAGATTGTAAATCACTATTGATAAATTCCTAGATTTTGAGAAGCAATAAAAAAAAAAGGATAGTGGAGGTCAGGCGTTACAAGGTGCTACTCTACTTCATAATTTGGGTTAGTGACTACACAAACTTAAGAACAAAAAGATTAACAAAGTATTTCCACACAATATTTTTAAGAAGTGAAGACTTCTTTTCAACAGTGATGTTTGTGGAAACAACAAAGAATAGAGGAAGTTCCAATCCAACAATTTTCAAAGTTTCCATTCGAGACAAAAGAATTTACATACTCATTGATATATATATATTAATATCTTCTTTGTGATTGTATTTATTACTTCTGGACTAGAAAGAATTTATTTTGTCCACTTTATGATTGAAAAGGAAAGTAAACATTCCTCACAATCAATTTGGATGATGTCAGTAGAGACAGAAGATTAGATGTGATGGAGTATTCAATGAGAAAGATTTATGGAAAATTCTTGTGAAAATTAACACTATTGCAGTCATTGATTATTAATCTCCTATCATAAATGATTATTAAATTACCAAAAATAAATTCTCAGCTAATATTGAAACATAACACAAGTACAACTTCACCAATAAAATATGGAAAAAAATTCACAACACAATGAACACAATATTTTCGGACAAATTGTCCCTAGGAAAATCCCTAAGGGAAAATTAGTTCTATAGATGGGTATGTGTAGGATCATGGTGTACCAAAAAGTGGTGATGTGAAAAAAGAGAGTTTGAAAATGTCTAAAAGAATTTCAAAATCCGCTTTGACTTTTTTCCACCCATCCTAATGCCAAAGCTAAAAAGTAGCCCCAAGCCTTATTGGGTATCCGATTTCATATCTTTTGCATCTATAATAAGTGCATAAAAAGTTGACATTGCTCTACACTATCTTGTTTTTGAAAAATGTCTTATATAGTCTTGAAGCCCATAACTAAATGGTTCTTTTTGATTTTTTCCCTTCCAAACTGGTAATAATGTTTTCATCAATGTCAATTATCCATTTTGGTGTTCTAGAACCTTCATGTCAATTATAATTAGGAGATATGTAAGGTTTCTATGCATTGTCATGTTTGGCATGGTTAATCATGCAATTCACATTATGACCCAGTAGCATTTCATCCTCAAAATTTTCATTCTCTAAATTTTTAATCTCGGCATTATCATTGTCAATTGGTACATTTTCATTCCCCAATTGCACATATTCATTATTTGACTCTATGATTTCACCTTCGACCAATACATCGTCAACTTGACTCACATTTAACATACCTTTTCTTTTCCTTCAGTGATTTACCTTGTCCCTTTCCCCATATGCTGCAAAGTCTTCATTGGATACCTTCATTTTGCATTTAGCCTTTCAACGACCACTCCTCACCATTCAGATGAAAATATCAAACACCTAATGATATATTATCAAACGTTTTTTGATCGTTTGGGCCCCAAAAAGTCAGTTTTCCCAAAACTTGTGAAAATGGCCTACAAAAAGTGATGTTGTCAGGACTACAGTGACAGGGAATATGTTGGGGAAATAATGCCAGATTAATCAGGTATCCATCTAAGATCAGATACCTGATATCAAATCAGATATCCGATTTCAGATTAGATATCCGATATTGCTTCTCAAATTTTGGAGGGAATTATGGGCAAATCGTTAACAAATTTCATTATCCAAGATTAATATATATATAGGATTATTATTATATATGATTTATTTATAATTATTATTATATATGATTATAATATTATACTATTATGATTATACTATTATATTATTATTCAATATAATAACCTAAAATATGTTATTATTATTATTATTATTATTATTATGACCTATAAATATAATATATTAATATATATATGATTATAATATTATATTATTATGATTTTTAGTATAACTATTAAATATATTATAGACAACATCTATTATTATTGTTATTATTATTATGACCTATGATCCATTTGGTTGGTTTTAATGCATCGAGAAGGGTCATAGGTTAACCTATGACCCTTGTTGATGCATTTCATGACAACATAAGCACCTAGGGGTCCTAGGACCCATAGGGACACATTTGGTTGGTTCCAATGCATCCTCTCTCAATGCATTTAATGACAACATAAGTCCTTAGGGGCCCTAGGACACCTAGGGATGCATTTGGTTGGTTCCAATGCATCGAGAGGTGTCATAGGATCATAGGTTAACCTATGACCCCTGTCAATGCATTTCATGAAAACATATGTCCCTAGGGGCCCTACAACCCCTGGAAAACCATTTGGTTGCTTCAAATGCATCAAGAGTGGTCATAGGTTAACCTTTGACCCCTCTCGATGCATTTCATGACAACCTATGTCCCTAGGGGCCCTGAGACATATCAGGATGCATTTGGTTGGTTTTAATGTATTGAGAGGGGTCATAGGTTAACCTATGACCAATCTCGATACATTTCATGACAACATAAGTCTCTAGGGGCCCTATGACCCCTAGAGATGCATTTGGTTAGTTCCAATGCATTAAGAGGGGTCATAGGTTAACCTATGACCACTCTTGATACATTTCATGACAACATAAGTCATTAGGGGCCCTATGACCCCTAGGGAAGCATTTGGTTGGTTCCAATGCATTGAGAGGAGTCATAGGTTAACATATGACCCATCTTGATGCATTTCAAGACAACATATGTCCCTAGGGGCCCTAGAAACCCTAGGGATGCATTTGGTTGGTTTGAATGCATTGAGAGGGGTCATAGGTTAACCTATGACCCCTATTGATGGCCCCTAGGAATGCATTTGGTTGGTTCAAATGCATCGAGAGGGGTCATAGGTTAACATATGACCCCTTTCAATGCACTTCATGACAACATATGTCCCTAGGGGACCTAGGACCCCTAGGGATGTATATGGTTGGTTTGAATGCGTCATGAGGAGTCATAGGTTAACCTATGACCCATCTCGATGCATTTTATGACAACATATGTCCTTAGGTGCCCTAGAACTGGTAGGGACCCTTTTGTTTGGTTCTAATGCATCAAGAGGGGTTAGAGGTTAACCGCTAACCCCTCTCGACACATATCATGACAACATATGTCCATAGGGCCCCTAGGGATGCATTTGGTTGGTTACAATGCATTGAGAGGGGTCATAGGTTAATGTATTGACCCTCTAGATGTATTTCATGACAACATGTGTCCCCAAGGGTCCTAGGAAACTTAGGGACACATTTGGTTGGTTTAAATGCATACAGAGGGGTCATAGGTTAACCTATGACCCCTATCGATGTATTTCATGACAATATATGTCCCTAGGAACCCTATGGACTCTAGGGATGCATTTGGTTGGTTTGAATGCATCAAGAGGGGTCATGGGTTAACCTTTGACCCCTCTTGATGCATTTCATGTCAACATATGTCCCTAGGAGCCCTAGGACCCCTACTAATGCATTTGGTTGATTTTTATGCGTCAAGATGGGTCATAGATTAACCTCTGACCCCTCTTAATGCATTTGAGGACAACATATGTCCCTAGGGGTCCTAGGACCCCTAGAAATGCATTTGGTTAGTTTTAATTCATCGAGGGGGGTCATAGGTTAACCTATGACCCCTCTTAATGCATTTCATGACAACATATGTCCCTAGGGTCAGAGGTTAACCTCTGATCCCTCTCAACACATTAGAAACAACCAAATGGGCCCTTAGGAGTACTAGAGCCCCTAGGGACATATGTTGTCATGAAATGCATCGACATGGGCCATAGGTTAACCTATGAATCCTCTTGACGCATTCAAACCAACTATATACATCCCTAAGGGTCCTCAGTCCTCTAGGGACATATGTTGTTATGAAGTGCATCAAGAGGAGTCATATGTTAACCTATGACCCCTCTCGACACATTGAAACCAACCAAATGCATCCCTAGGGGCCATCGATAGGGGTTGTAGGTTAACCTATGACCCCTCTCGATGCATTCAAACCAACCAAATGCATCCCTAGGGTCCTAGGGCCCCTAGGGACATATGTTGTTATGAAATGCATCAAGAGGGGTCATAGGTTAACCTATGACCCCTTTCGATGCATTGGAACCAACCAAATGCATCCCTAAGGGTTGTAGGGCCCCTAATGACTTATGTTGCCATGAAATGCATCAAGATGGGTCATAGGTTAACCTATGACCCCTCTTGATGCATTGGAACCAACCAAATGCATCCCTAGGGGTCATAAGGCCCCTAGGGACAAATGTTGTCATGAAATGCATCAAGAGGTTTCATAGGCTAACCTATCAACCCTATTGATGAATTTCATGACAACATAAGTCACTAGGGGGACTAAGACCCCTAGGGATGCATTTGGTTAGTTCCAATTCGTTGAGAGGGGTCATAGGTTATGACCTATCTCGATGCATTTCATGACAACATATGTCCCTATGGGCCCTAGGACACATTTGGTTGGTTCTAATGTGTTGAGAGGGGTCATAGGTTAACCTCTTACCCCTCTCGATGCATTTCATGACAACATATGTTCCTAGGGTCTCTAGGGCCCCTAGGGATGCATTTGGTTGGTTTGAATGCGTCGAGAGGGGTCATAGGTTGACCTATGATCTGTCTCGATGTAGTTCATGACAACATATGTCCCTAGGGGCCTTAGGACCATTTGGTTGGCTCAAATGTGTTGAGAGGGATCATAGGTTAACCTATGACCCCTATTGATGCATTTTATGACAACATATTTCCCTAGGGGCCCTAGGGCCCATAGGGACGCATTTAGGTTGTTTGAATGCATTGATACGGGTCATAGGTTAACCTATGATCCCTCTGAATGCATTTCATGACAACATATGTCCCTAGAGGTCCTAGGACCCGTAGGGACCCATTTTGTTGGTTCCAATTCATTGAGAGTAATGCATTTCATGAAAACATATGTCCCCAATGCATTGAGAGTAATGCATTTCATGAAAACATATGTCCCTAGGGGCCCTAGGACCCCTAGGGACGCATTTGGTTGGTTTAAATGCATCGAGAGGGGTCATAGGTTAACCTATGACCCCTCTCAATGTATTTCATGACAACATATGTCCCTAGGGGCCCTAGGAACCCTAGAGACCCATTTGGTTTTTTCTAATGCATCGAGACAGGTCATAGGCTAACCTCTAACTGGGCTCTCAATGCATTTCATGACAATATATATTCCTAGGGTCCCTAGGGCCACTAGGAATGCATTTGGTTGGTTCCAATGCATCGAGAGGGGTCACATGTTAACCTATGACCCCTATCAATGCATTTCATGATGACATAAATCTCTAGGGGCCCTAAGACCCCTAGGGACACCTATGGCCCCTATTGATGTATTTCATGATGACATAAGTCCCTAGGGGCCCTAGGATCACTAGGGATGCATTTGGTAGGTTCCAATGCATCGAGAGGGGTCATACGTTAATCTATGACCCCTGTCGATGAATTTCATGACAACATATGTTCCTAGGGACCCTATGACCCCTAAGGAACTATTTGATTGGTTTGAATGTGTCAAGAGGGGTCATAGGTTCCATTATTTAGAAAATCCATTTAGGGCTATTTTCACTAGCTCATCTTTAGTTGGACTATCTCTATTGGCTGCTAACTTCTCCTTAACAACTCTAAGCCTGGTGAGGTAACTTGTAACATCTTCTCCTTGGTTCATTCAAGTATTCTTTAGCTTCTCTCTAAGAATCATCTTCCTATTGGTGGTAGCATTCTGGTACAGATTTAAAATGGCATCCCACATCTTCTTCGTTGTATCTAGCTCCATGGAATGTGGAACAATATGATCCTTGACACCATCAAGGATAATCCTCCTGGCCTTGGCATTGTCCTTCTTATATGTTGCAAGCTATATAGCATCTATAGGTATAACTATACAAGTGGTAGCATAATCTTTGATACCATTCTCTTCCAACAATAATGAAATTCTAGCATTCTAGACACCAAAATTTGAGGCACCATCTAATCTATCTTGATCTCTCAAACCTGTTAAAGCCATCTCAAAGGATTAAACAATAATAATTCTAAAGGGATCACAATTTCTTTCCTAGGGAATAACTCTTCTACCCTCAACAATGCTCTAATACCACGTGAAAAATTAACACTATTATAGTCACTGATTATTAATCTCCTATCGTGAATGATATTAAACTTTTGAAAATAAATTCTCAGCTAATATCAAAAAATAACACAACTAAAACTTCACCAATAAAATATGGAAAGAAATTCACAACATAATGAGCACAATATTTTTAGACAAATTGTCTCTAGAAAAACCCCCAAGGGAAAACCAGTTCTACACAAAAGGAATTATATTAACTTCAGAAAATCAAGAGATATAAAATTCCTTGCCTCTCCTTGGCAGAATTTAGACAACCTCCTAATTTCTCTTGTTGATATTCCCTCGTTGTTATCTTAAACATTATCACTACGCCCTGGCTAATATTGCAAGACTATTTGTTATCATTATAAACTCATTTGCTAACACTGTAAATGATTCTACAACTCTTGTTGTTCTTTATTATGTTATGTTCTCCAAGTGCCTCCCTTGACCCCATTTTATAATACTTAACCAAGAGCTTTCAAGTTGCTTTTTGATCAAGACAACCTAACCAATAGGTTACTAGTGGTTTCTAGGAGTCAATCAATTAACAAATATTATTTTGTAACTCTTACAATTATTTAGCAAGTAATCACATATGGACAAACAACTGTCCAGGCTACCTAAAACTAACAATTCTTTGCTAGTTAATATTGCATACAAGATGTACTTACCATCTCAAGCAAAAAATGAAGGCAACAATATAAATCAACTTTATTCATCTCTTCTCATTTCTTGTTTTGTCCATTTCATCTACATTGTAATGTAGCAAAAATCAAACATTGTAATGGGAACCATTGCTTTTTCATGTGGCTACATCCTAACTCATTCATTTCTATCATTGCATTTACATTTCATGATAGCTGTGAAAACAAAAGAAGATTGGCCAAGATTTGAGTATATAATTTGGACGACATCTATTTATCAGCAAGAAATATGAATGGGAACATACTTATAGCCAGCCTAGTGAAAAATACAAGAATATGTTGTGGTTAGAGCTTACAATTAAATCTCAACATGGACTTTAACAATCTGATGGATTCAATTTTACCATTCTCTTCCTTAAAAAATGATTTTGGAATGAGATAGATTATCTTATGTATCAAATATTTTAGGTTTTGATGATAAATAATGGAGCGTGGCATGTTAAAATTAGAAAAATAACTGATCAACAGATGTTGGCAATTGGTCAAAGCTAATTCATTTTTTCCCATTTTTGATTGGGTCCAAATGGTTGAGGGAGGTTCCAACCTTTTGTTATGATGGTGTTGTTGGATACAATTATCCAATTGTGTGTTGTCTTTGATGTTACACAAATGTCATATCAGTTGGTAGATAGTTCTTATCGAGCTCAGTTGGTCAGCAAAGCAAATTTTATAGTCTACTAAGAATTCTTGGAAATTACTCTGTGGAAACTATGTCTGTCAAGCTCATTAGGCATTGAAGGATTTTGTAGTAGAAGTCAATGGTTAACAAGCTCACTCGATCTCCAAAGGATTTTGCAGAGTTGGTTAACACTGCAAATCATTTCTAGAATAGTGTTTACTGAGCAGGGTTGACCAATGAAGGATTTCATTATTTTGGAAAATAAAGTTTAATTGTTTTATGTAATAATTGTAGCTGACTAAGGTAATAATTATTGGTAATTTTAAGTTGTAAATGAGCTGACTTGACAATTTGTAAGGTATAAATAAAAGGTCAAGCTGAGAATTCTAAAGTGTAATGAGCGAGCATGCAAAATTATTGATTGTGTGAAGAAGAAAGTGAGAGAGAACTTTGAAGGATGGTCAGATATCCTTGCGGAGCAACAAAGATTTATTCAATCAGAGAGGATCTAGTGAAGCAAAATAGAGATCTGTATCAGCAATTCAGTTGCATCTCATTCAGGTCACTTCATTGTTACTTTCTCACCATTGTAGTAATGATTTCTAAATCTCTTAATAGAGTTGGTTTAATAACCATTTGTAAATCCTCTAACAAGGTGATAGTTCTATTGAATTGTTCTAAAGACATTTTGCAAGGCCACTCCTAATAGGGTGATTAAATCCTCTAACAATGTCACACCTAATAGTGTGTTTTGTAACCTTTAACAGGGTTGGCTCCTAACAGGGCTCACTTCAGAAGAGTGAAAATTAGGAGCTAGTTACTTGGTGGTTTTTTCCATATTGGGTTTTCACGTTAAATTTGGTGTCTCATGTGTTCATGTTATTTATTTTATGCATGCATGTTAATTACTATTAATATTTAAGTTCTATTAAAGATAACATACACTACATCTACCCTATTACAAATTTTTTGTATGGTTACCAAGTGATAGTAATAACTTGTTTTATAAGACATCTAAGGGATATGTGGATTTATTTATTTTGTAACTAATTCACCCCCCCTCTTAGCTACTCCATCTATATTTCTAATAGGTGTTTGTATTATAAATATCAAAACAACCATAGTAATTCAAGGATTCTCAAAATTTGGATATCGAATGACCTGATAATCACAATCTTAAAGAGAGGTGAAATGAGAAGAAAGAGTAGGAGTAGGGGTCTAGGAATTGATACAAGTGAAGATACATCATGATATTATATCTTTAGTTAGAGGATTTGAGAGTGAATATCTTGATTACAATGGATAGAATGATTCTATTAATATAAGTTGTCTTTTAAAAGAAAGTTATCTTTCTAGAGGTTATAGTTGATGGACATAAGTAACTATGTAAAGAGTGTTGAGAAACAAAAATCATTTTCTATAAATATAAATAGCACTACTATTGTGGTTAGTGTATCTCCAAATGTAGATTTTGAAGACTTATAAATATTCATAGAAGAGACATGTCTCTATGGGTCAATCATAATATATATATATATATATATATATATATATATATATATATATATATATATATATATATATGAGATATGAGTAGACATAAGAGGGTTTGTCTAATTTATGATTGACCAAAAATAATAGAGGAATTGTTTCTTTGTCAATTCAATCAAATTGAAGGTACAACATTAGCACTCCATTTTAACTAGGGAGGATTATTTTAGAACACATTAAGATCTCAAGCATATAAAGTGATATCATGTCAATATGATATTTTTATAATGACATATTTAAGGATATCAACATATATTGACCAACTTAGATATTCTTTCAATATTATTTGAAGCATGATTCGACAAGAACTATCAATAATATGATATTCATTGTACTTATATTCTTTTGGTATGTGCATTGGCATCAAATCCTTAATGCCTACAAAAATAATAGGTTATATCCTAGTAGGATATGAGTTATCTAATTTTTGACACTCTAGGACAATAAATTAATGTAGTTTATCACATAAAAAGAAACCATAATGTCATGGTCTCTATCATGACAAGTATCATGATCTTCAACACTCTAGAACAACTTAATGAAGTTTGATTATTATGTGTTCATTATCATGAATTCTAGCACTCTGGGACAAAAAATTAGTGTAGTATGTCATGATAACATGCCTACTATTTATAAGATCATCACCTTGTAATGGTTACCTTCTATTTATATATGACAATGAAAGTTCATCATCTTTCATTACATATTATATGAAAAATAGTAACCACCATGAACCATGTCAAAGGGTGGTACAATGGCTTTCACCTTAATTCTCTCTCATACAAAAGAATGCATTACAAGAAATTTTAATTTGAACTTTTCCCTTATAGAGAAGATATCACACTTTAAATTTCTCCCTCTAAATAATGATCCTAGAAAGTCAGGTCCTATAGTTACTCTTGTAGAGGCTCTCTTCACACAAGAATGTCTATCAAACTCCCTCTGAGTTTGATATCAATATTTCAAATTCCTAGTGACAATTCATTATTTTCTCATGATGTACACAAGGGTAGGCCCACACACATGTATTTATAAACTCCCTCTTAATATAGAAGAATACTCAATCTTGATAATCAAAGATATTCACTTCAAGAGCCTCACCTTATCCAACCTGATCATTAGATGATTAATTCTAGCTGTTTTGAAATTATTGTCATATGATTAAGGCTTGCACAATATGGCTAATGTTACATTCTTATTTTACTACACATACTTATATGCACAATATTTGATATGAGCTTCTTAAAAGAAGGTAAATATATGTCAAACTAGAAGTGTGCTTTCATATAAGAATTTGTCAAGCCATGAGAATGGAACATTGGTTACTCTTCCCCCCACAATGTAAAATTCCCATTTATATCAACCTCCCAACCTCTTTGTCTAAGATTGTTTCTAATGAACTATCAAACTCGCTTTGAATGTTACACTTTCTCTTAGCAGAAATGCAAGCAATTATCGAGATCTTCCTTTCTTGAAGGATTTCTCTTTAGCTTCATGGTCTATCCTCTATCAATAGATATAAGCATCCAATATCATAAAACACAAACTTGTTTACATGGGCTAGTCATTTCTTTTTGCTTTGGGTAGGATAGCTAGTGCAACATCTAAATTTGTACACCATAACAATCAAGAATGTATTAAAGATAGTGAGATGAGTATGCAAGATGTTACTTTTTCCATCTTGGCTTTTGCTGCCTCTATTGGAAAAATTTCCCCAGTTGAAGCCAATTCAACCGGTCATGCTCGACTATTGGCTGGTGGTCTGGGTAGAAGAACCAGACATAACATTAAGAAAGTAGACCTTGAGCTCCCTATAAAGAATATTCATGATTCTTTCAAAGAGGTTGTTGTCTTAGGCACTTCTATTACTGGTGTTATAAAAGACCTAATATATGTTTTTAATCTACATTTTTTATGACTTTTGGTCCTTGTTGTTTTGTTAACATATGTGGGTTGGTGGTCCCCATAAACCAACCTTTGAATTTTACTTTGACATTCTGGATTGTTGGTCCTTGTAAACCAACTCTTGACTTTAGTTCCTTTTTGTTTGGAGTTTTGGGTCCACTTAAAACTTTCTTTTACCTAATGAAAACAATCAAGAATGTACTAAAGTTACCATCAAGACAAAGATTAGATATGAAGTTGACCCAATTTATTGAACATTTTCATGCATAGGGCTACTAATGATGAGTGAATGGACTCAAGTTAGAGTAGATCACTACTGCATCAAATTATAAGTGATGTTGCTCATATATGCATACATTTGTAACATAAATTTTCACAATCATTTCCCACCATATCAATATTATTGGTGCATAATTTCTGAATGCAATGTGGCTTTCTATAGTACATAAAATTCTAAATGCCTCCTATTATATGTGTATATGCTATATTAGTATGTTAGAAACACTAAATTAAGAAATCAAAAGCATTTACAAACTAAAACAACATAACATAAATGAGAGACTAAAGAGGAAACCCCAATTGGAAATGTGAGCCAAATGAATGGACTCTCCCAATAGGATTTAGCTCTTTTCTTGGTAGATGAGTCTAAGGATTGGGATGTATGCTCAAGCTTCAAACTAGCTTCAATGGAGATTTTTGAGATTTTTGGTGTGGATGTATGAGATTGGTATAAAATTTGGTCTTAAAATGGCATTATAACTTTAGCTCAAAAGTTGTGATGAAATGGCTTGGGAGGGGATTCAATTTATAGGCTAAGGGCTTGAGGGATGAAGGGTTAATATGGAAGGAAAGGAAAAAGCTTAAGGAGGGCTAGGATGCACTCAAAGGGGAGCACATGGATTGTGCTTGCTTAGCACCAATCAAGGAGTGACACATGTCACAGGGTGAGTAGATGGAGGAAAGGGATGGATGAGTCAACAAAGGAGGCTCAAGGGATAATATCTTCATAAAGACCCTTCATAATGGCTTGTAAGAGCAATGAATGGGCTTGTAAGAGTGTTTATGGCTTTTGTAAGAGCATTCATGGCTTGGTGGTTGGGATATTTTGGAGGGAGTTGAGATTGTTGACTTTCCTTGGCTTAGGAAAGTCTTAAGCTTACTTAGGGAATGTGACAACATTAAGGGGTGGATTAGGCTTGGGTTTAGGATTAGATTAGGCTTGTTAGAGATATGCAAGTGGATAGCATTCATGAGGGTGGGTAAGTTAGTGGCTAAGCTTGGTTAGTATGGGTGGATGGGGTGGATTAGGCTAAAAAGAGGGTTTAGGGATAAGTTAGGGGCTTATTAGATTGGAGGGTTTTATTTATCAAATAGATTTATTTGATAAATGGGGATTTTGGAATTAGATAGAAGAAAAGGATATAATTGATAAATAATAGGTTATTTGATTTATCAATTAGGACTATAAATGATTAATTAAATTAATCAGCTAGGGGATGGCAAAGGATTAATTAAATAGAAATTTAATTAATGATGCCTTTAGGGATAACTAAATAGGATTACCAAAGTTGTGTAATCAAATTTAGGTGTCTAAATTTTGCCCCTCTTTGACATAGTGTTGAGACAACACTATTTCAAAGAAGTTTGAATAAAGAAGACACGAGGAAGATGTTTTAGCAACAAGGTTGCCCCAGTCTTGGATAAGAAGAGGAGAGACTAGACGTGGAGATGCCCCCTCAAGAAGGTGGTAGGGAGAGAAAGCGAGGCTTGACGGCTTCTTGAAAAATCCAAGATGAGTAAGGAGACTCACATTGGCAAAGAGAAGGGGCTGAATTAGCTCAAACTCTCACTAAGGGAGAATGATAAAAGGGAGAATCAAAGGCACAAGAGGAAGCAAGCTTAAGACTTTTGAGATTGGGGGGAGGATGAAGGAGCAGAGTGTTATAAAAAGGAATCTAGGATAGGAAGATGGATGATGGGATAAGAAAGCTGATGCAACAGGATTTCAAAGACTCAAATTGGTAAAAGATGGTTTTCGGAGATCCCTAGGATTAGGATTGTGGATCTCGAAAGATGAGGCTTGGTGGATTGATTGGATTGGTGGATCCCTAAGACTAGGATGGTGGATCTCTAAAGCTAAAGGTGAGGAGTGACTCAAAGAGATACTGATGCATAAGCTGGGGTAAGAGAGACAGATGCTGGATATGGATGGGGGATAATGGAGATGAAAGGAAACCATTGAAGCTTTTTGAGTGGGGGGATACTTTAAAGAGAAGTACCACTACGTATTTGAGCACTAAATTTGCTATAGGACTATTGGTTAATTGCCAAGGTTACCAAGAACATCAAGGCCTTTTCAGCAACCATCCAGAGGACTAATGAACTGACTCAAAAAAAACACGCAAGGATTGCCCTAGTATCACACATGAATCCTAGAGGAACCAGCATGGAAATGACACTGGGTAACCCACAAGCAGAAAAGAAAACAAGCAAAAGACATGATCAATACCTAACACTCAGATTGCCCCATTCGCAGTATACCATGATATGGAAGATTGTGGTAACCTTGAGGAGGGAACAAAAAGATTGCTTGGAAAAGATATTTCAAGACCCAAAAGGGAAGATTCCAAATCAAAAGAAAGTGAAAATTCAAAAGAGAGCTATTTACCAACGAGATGGGTAGGACGAGGTACTAACGGAGCAAGATCAGACATGAGGAAAGCTATATCCTAGAAGAATCTATCAGAGAGCACCTATGCTGATAGATCTGGATGAGTGATGCGTCTGGCAAGCTGAACTAAGAAGGATAACACTTTGGTGACAAGAGATCTAGCTAAAGGATGCATTGGAATAGCTAACCAAGGGTTGTGCGATATGTGCAAGATGCTGATCAAGGAGGAACTGACATGAAAGCTAGATATATACAATGGTACTAAGCAAAAGAGGATGTACAAGCTGACTGACAAAGATATGTTACAAATGTAAAAGGTTTGTTCATGTTTGGGTTTTGTGAGATGGAAATTTTTGTGAAGGGTGGGATGTCTACAATAGTTGATAGGTGGATAGGTAGATGGTTTGCAAAAAGCTTAAGTGAAAATGAGATTCTTTGTGTGCATGTGATAGGATACAAGCTAGGATACAAGATTTGGTATATAATACAAGCTAGAATATGGTACAAGCTTTGGACAAGATTTGGATATACAAGCTATGATACAAGGGATGATACAAGATTTATAAGCTAGGGGAAAAGATTTACAAGCTAAGGTACAAGGTGTACAAGCTATACAGGAGGTATTTACAAGCTCCATTAGATTTTGGATATTTGGTTGGAACACCAAAGGAACAAGAAGGTGTTTTATGGGATGGTGGGTGAATGGATGAGGGATAGGATAGTGATAGATAATGGATTAGTCTTAGTACAAAAGGTGCCTGAATTACCAGGTTTTCACCAAGGTACCTATCCAAAGCGCTTGAATTGCAAAGTTTTCACCATTGGACGCTTATTTCTCTTTACTATTTTTTTTTTTGTATTTTTCAAAAGCTGGGTATACTAAGGATCTTCAAGCATAGAACTTCTTAAGATGAATGATGTTAGTAGGATCATTCAAGAGTTCTCCTTTTGGTGTAGATAACTGATAGGCTCCAGAGCCAAAGGAGGCAGTGACAACATAAGGACCAAGCCATGTAGGTTCAAACTTGCCTTTCTTTTCTCGATCTGCTTGGACTTTTATGTTTTCTTTGAGGACCATGTCACCTAGCTAAAAGTGTCATGGAAGCACCTTCTTGTTGAAATTCCTTTTGAGATGAGTTTGATAGATGGTGAGATGATCATAGGCTTGTTGTCGCTTCTCGTCTAAGAAATCTAGCTGGGTGCGCCGAGCTACTCTATATTCTTCATCTGATATTTTTCCTTGCAAAGATATGCGCAAGGAGGTAAGTTCAACCTCTATAGGTAGTACCACTTCGGCACCATAGACTAGGGAGTATGGAGTTATGCCGGTGGATGTACGGAAGGAAGTTCGATAGGCCCATAGGGCTGGATTTATTTGTAGGTGCCAATCGCGACTGGAATCATTGACAACTTTTTTTAGGATTTTGAGGAGGGTTTTGTTAGTTGCCTCTGCCTGGCTGTTACCTTATGGGAAATATGGGCTAGAAAAGCGGTGATGGATGTGGAGGAAAGTACATAATTCTTCCATGTTGAGATTTTCAAAGTTACCTCTATGGTCGGTGAAGATGGTGGATGGGATGCCAAAACGGCAAATAATGTGGTACAAGATGAACTTGGAGACCTGAACTCCTGTAGCTGAGACTAGGGGGATTGCTTCCACCCACTTAGTGAAATAGTCTATAGTGGTTATTATCCATTTATGTCCATCAGATGAGAGAGGTGTGATAGTTCCAACTAGATCAAGTCCCCAACAAGCGAAAGGCCAAGGTGGTGCAATAGGCTGTAGATCCTGTGCTAAAGCATGCACAAGATTTGCATGTTGCTGACATGGGAGACACTTTCTAACAAAGTCATAGGAGTCTTCTTCAATGGTAGGCCAATAGTAGCCTGCTCTAAGGATTTGTCATGCTAGGACAATACCACTCGTGTGGGCACCGAAAAGTCCAGAGTGTACTTCTTTTAACACCATTACGGCCTCATTTTGGTTTAAACATCGAGAGAGAGTATCATGATAACCCCGATGATATAGGGTATTGGCTATGATAACATAGCGAGATGATTTTTAGATGAGGTTCTGGTGTTGGGTACGTGTGAGGTGAGGGGATATGATACCATCATTAAGGTAAGCGTGAATCTCATGGTACCAAGGGGGTTGGGGACCAACTAAGATACAAACACGATTTGAATCGTCATTCGCATAGGAAGGTGTGAGGAGCTACTTGACTAAAAACTCATACTGTGTAGCTGCTTGGGGAATTTCCAAGAGCAAGCCTATAGTAGCCATAGCATCTGCTGCTTTGTTATGTATTTGAGGCACTTATGTAAACTAAAGCCTTGTAAAATGCTGGGTTAGCTGATCAACTAGCTCTTAGTAGGGTAATAGCTTTTCATCTTTTGTTTGAAATTCATTTAGGGCTTGCTTGATGATGAGCTGAGAATCGCCAAAGATTTGTAACTCAGTAATGTTCCATTCTGCAGCTATCTTTAATCCTACTATGAGAGCCTCATATTCAACTATATTGTTGGTGCTAGGGAATTGTAGCTTGAAGGCTTTTGGAATGTAATCTCCTTGAGGTGTGACCAACAATATTCCTGCCTCTGATGCATGAGATGTGTATGAGCCATCAAAATAAAGTTTCCATGAAGACTATTCTTCAATTAGACAGATATGCTCATCTGGAAATTCTATGATCAAAGGATATGCATCTATTAGAGGTGCATCAGCTAGGTGATCTGCTATAGCTTGCCCTTTTATTGCCTTTTTGTCCACATACTGGATGTCGAATTTGCTAAGGAGCATAACCCATTTGGCCAAACGGCTTGTAAGTGCTGTTCTAGAGAGCATATACTTGAGAGGGTCGATCTTGGAGACTAGTTGGATGGTATGACTTAGCATGTAGTGGCAAAGCTTTTGAGTTGAGAAAACAACTACCAAACAAGCTTTTTCCATAGGAGTGTAATTGAGTTCATAACCAACTAGGGTTCTACTGATGTAGTAGATGGCTCTTTCTCTGCTATAGTCATCAAGCTATGCTAGAAGTGCCCCTAGAGCAGTAGGCGTTGCTGATATGTACAAAATTAGGGGACGACCAAGAACTGGTGGAACCAAGATAGGGGGATTGGTGAGATACTGCTTGAGCTTATCGAAGCTATGCTAACATAAAGGATCCCACTTGAAGTTCTCATCCTTCTTCAGTAAATGTGAAAATGGTGTACACTTATCTGCAAGCTGGGAGATGAAGCACCAGATAGATTGAAGCTTTCCTTGAAGAGAGCAAAGCTGTCACAGTGTCTAGGGAGAAGGCATGTCTAAGATAGCCTTGACCTTCTTGGGGTCGATCTCTATACCTCGTTTAGAGACTATAAAGCCTAGAAGCTTGCCAGATGTGACCCCAAAGACACACTTCTTGGGATTCAGCATGAGGTGATATTTGGCTAACCTATCAAAGACTTTCTCCAGATCAACAAGATGATCCATGAAGGTGTGAGATTTAACCAAGATATCATCCACATAATCCTCCAAAATGCTATGGATAAGATCATGGAAAATGGTTGTCATAGCTCTTTGATAGGTAGCCACAACATTCTTTAGGGAAAAAGGCATCATGTTTTAACAAAAGTTTCCCCAAGGGGTATTGAATGTTGTCTTATGCTGATCCTCTTCTAGAATCCTGATTTGATTATACCTAGAAAATCCATTAATGAGGGACAGAATTTCATGTCTAGCTGTAAGGTCTACAATCATATCTATGTTGGGCAAGGGAAAATCATCTTTTGGACAAGCTTTGTTAAGATCTCTAAAATTAGTGTAGATTCTGATATCACCGAAAGGTTTACTGATGGGGACCATGTTGGAGATCCACTTTGAGTAGTCGATAGGTTGGATAACCTTAGCAGCTAACATTCTTTCTAATTCAGCTTTGACCAGTAATGCTACCTTGGGGTGCATTTTTCTAAGCTTTTGTCTGACGGGCTTGATCTTTGGATCGACTGCAAGATGATGAACTACAAGCTTTGGATCAAGTCCTGGCATGTCCTGATATGACCATGCAAATCATCCAATGTTCTCTCTTAAGACCTCAAAGAGGAGGTCAGCTTGGTCTTGTGATAGGGATGCAGCAATGTGAACAAGTCTGGGGATCTCTAAAGAACCGATGTTGACTTCTCTAGTATCTTCAATTAGAATAGAAGACACCTCTGGTCGATTATCTTGAGGAGGCAATGCTAAATCCTCATGTTCTACTTGTGGCTCTAGATGTTCTTGCTGAGGGGTTCTCTTCACTGCCTTAGCTAGTCCTGGATTCACCTCAGTTCTAGTTTTGGGTGTATCGGAACTAGGTTGGGGATTTTCTCCAAAATACCCCTTGGGATCTAGCTAATAGATATAGGCAGAATCTGGCTTTGTTTTCTTATGAGGGGTTTTGGATCCCATAAATTTCAGAAGTGCTTCCTCTGATGTGAACTCATCAATGTGTATGATGCTTGGTTGGTCCCAATCTATGAGTTATGGATGGGCGAGTGGTAGGTCAATGAGGTGGATGGATAGTTCTTGGAGAATAGAGTCTCCAAGGGAGATTTGGTCTAGGATATCATTGTAGGCTCTCTTTTCAACTTGCTTAGGAATGCCTTTGATTTTGACAAGGTCGTGGTGAATGTTTGAAAAAGCCTGACCATCCGCATTGGTGCCCCCAGTTGTGGGTATGCCAAAGCAAAGACTTGACTTTGATTCCCACTTGTGTGCGTCGATGGGGCACTACATGCCTCTTTCTTTTGGTCTTAGGCCACCACCTTGATAGTTCCATTTGTCAGTGATGAGCTTATGTTCTTGAGGATACTTCTAGCTAATGTGATCAATGCATGCTTGATTTCTTCGAGGTGCATCCTTATGTAACCAATTGTTGATATCTGGAGTGAGCTCCTCATGAAGAGGGATTTTTGAGGATACAAAGGTTGTTGGGCCAAACTGTTTGTATCGAGGAGGTGGAATCTCCTTAGCTTTGTGATATGTCAGTCATCCATGGGTGTGTGGATCAAGTGGGAGTGCTCTGACAACAAATGCATCTGATAGACTATACTCTCCACATCCTTTGTTATTGATCTTTACGGTAGATAGGGTGGAGGCGACGATGGTTTCTAGGTCATTACAAGTGTGGGATGAGCCGACGATGGCTGTGTCAATATCAATTCTAGGGCAATGGTTTGTAAATGAAGCTTCAACCGCATTGCAATAAGCAAAGGGTTCTGGATTGGCATGGATGGTTACCTCAGTGCCTTGATGCAGAAATTTGATGCACTGATGGTAAGTGGATGGAACGAATTTCATGGCATAAATCCATGGGCGACTGAGGAGGATGTTAAATGGTAGGTTTAGATCAATAACATGGTAGAGTATCTCTTGAATGACTGGCCCAACCTTGATTGGAAGCAAAATAGTTCCTTCTGTGGTTCTTTCCAAGTTGTCATAAGCTTTGATGGTGATAACCTCACTGATGATATCTGCCTTAGTATACCCAGCTTGTTTTATGAATTTTAGGGTGCAAATATTCAAGGCTGATCCATTATCTATCATTACTCTTTTCATGGAAAAATTGAATACCATGATGGCTATGCGAAGCGAAAGGGTGTGATCTGGCTTGACCACGGTTATGTCGGTGGGTTTGAATGATAGGGCACATGAGGAGGATAGGTGTCCAACAAGATTACAAAAATCAGTAGCATTGATATTTGAAGGGACACGAGATTCTATAAGAGCACTGTCAAGGATGTTCTTGTACACAGGACTGGTGCGAAGAAGGTCTAAAATGGAGATTTGGGCTAGCATGTTCCCAAGGTGTTCCAAGATATTGTACTGGCTTTTTGATGGAGCTAATGGTGCTGGTGAAACTGGTAGGCCTGTGATGTTAAATCGTGCTCTTTGAGTGGTGACTGCACACTCATATTTGGTCCTTGGATATTGATAACATTGACAGAAGGCTTTTTCTCAGATATACAACCTATGAGGCTACTATAGTCTATATAGGATGAAGTGTGGTCATTGTTCTTCCCATGCTGTTGGTTTGGCTGGTGATTGTTGGTGTTGTTGTTGTTGGCTTGGATAGGTGCTTTTCCAAGATTTTTGTTGTTGTGAGGAGGAAAAGCATTTTGATTGATCTGTAGGCCTGCATTGGGAGAGGTTTGGGCACCAACGGTGATTTCTTTCCGATCAATGAGGTCCTACACATAATCTTTCAGTTTCATGCATCTGAGGGTGGTGTGACCTTTTACACTATGAAATTTGCAGTACTCATTGTCTTTGTACCATGCAGCTTTGGATTGGCTTAGGTCAATTTGCTGGGTAGGAGGAAATTTGATGAGGTTTTCCTTGACTAATTTCTCAAAAATGACATCCAATTACTCACCAAGGGGTGTATAATTTCTAGGTGCAGGTTGGAATTTGGGCTTTTGTCCTCCAGCTACATTGATGGCATTAGCTTGATTGCTAGACCCTTGAAAGCTGGGTCTTGGATTGTGGTTTTGATAGCTTTGGTTATTTTGTTATTGGTAGTTGATAGCTTGCTAATTGTTTGGTTGATATGGTGGGTTGGACTGGTTTTGAGAAGGACCAACAATATTCACATGTCTGGTGTCAGTGATGCCATCTGTTGCAACATGCTTGTTTTTGTTCCAATACCTAGACTTGTCATTGGAATGTGACTGATTTTGGCTGGCTTCCTTGTAAATCTTGACCACACCATCTTTAATGAGTCCTTGCTCAAGGATAATTCCTTTCTCTTTGATATCTTTGTAGGTCTGCAAACAGTTCATGGTCATGTGGTGAGCCAAGCTCGAATGGGCATTATCAATAAACATTTTCAGCAAATGGTGCTCTGGCAAGGTGCAAGATATGTGGGTGGTAAGGGTTTTCCATCTTTGCAGATATTCAAGAAGGCTTTCTCCACCTTTTTGGTTAGTGTGGACAAGATCAACTACTGATAGCTCTGTTTCAACAAGATGGGCATATTGGGCTACAAATGCCTCAGACAATTCAGCAAAATTTCTAATTGTGCCATAGGGGATTCTATAAAACCATTCAAGAGCTGGTCCGACCAAGCTTTTGGGAAAGAGACACAAGAGGAAGACGTCATCGTATGCCACTTCTTGGCAATGCATGTAAAATACTTTGATATGTGTGACAGGGTCTCCTTTTCCTTTGAATTTGTCAAACTTGGGTGTCTCAAAATTCTTGGGAAATGGTGTCATGGTAATGGCTCTGTCAAATGGGTAAGGACACACATTCTCAAACTTGAAGGTTTTTGGATCATTTCCCTCCTAGATGTTCTTCAAAGCTGTTTTCATGGCTTCCCATTCTAAATTAATGGGTGATGGCTCGAGTGCCCCCAATGTAGGAGTGCCCTGAGGTAGGTATGTGCTAGATGGGGCAATGTAATATAGATGGCTTTGAGGTATGGGCTGGTAGGGATTGTACATGGCTTGGGAAATTAAATGGTGGATGATGGGTTGCTGAGGTGGAGGTGGCACATATTGCTGCATGTGTTGCGAGGCTTGCTGCTAATATTGGATTTGAGGTTGGGATTGAGGAACATAAGCTGGCTGTGGGATAAATGGATTGATTTTTGGAGGTAAGGTATAAGATGGTTGTGAAGCTTGGGGAAAGGATCGAGGAGCATGTGGAACTTGACTTTGGATTTGATGAGTTTGACCAATATATGTGGGCTATGCCCCCATTTGGGAAGGTGTCTGCATGAAAAAAGGCCAACTAATTGGTGGTTGGTGGTGGTGGATTTCCTCCTAGGCATAGAAAAATAGTTGGTGATAGGAGGTAATGGATTAGTTGGTGGTGGAGGTGGTGGGAATTAAAAGCTTGGAAATGGAACTGATGGGGTTTGATAGCTTGGTGGCTAAATTTGAAAGCTTGGTAGAGTGGTGGCAGGAGCTTGGGTCACTTGAGAGCTGGGCAGAACATTGGTAGTAGCTTGTGGGGTTTGATAGCTTTGTGAAGTGAGGGTAGTAGCTTGTGGATTTGTGGCTGATGGAACTAAGCTCCAAGGACCTAGTGGAAATGATGGAATTGTGTTCTGAGCTGAGGCAAACAAGCCAGGGGTGATGAAGGGTTGGTTACTTGGCCCCATGGGTGGTATCCAGGTTGTGTAATACTGAGGTTGGCCAAAGATACTAGCACTAATTTTGGATGGGTGGATTTGGAAGGCTGGGTTGGAGAGCAGCAACAAAAAGAGTGAAGGGAGTGAATGATGAGGTGTTTTGGGCAAAGGAAGTTTGGGATGGAGTGGTATGTACCAATGGTGGAGTGGTGGTGGTTCGATTGGCTTGCGGAAGGGAGATTTCAACTTGAGTGGAGGCTGGTATGTTTGGGTCTGTTGGATCATATGGGGTGGGTTGAGGCTCTTCTTTTGGCACATATTGAGGATAATTCGAATCATAAGAGCCTATGGGTGGTGGGAGTTGCTCAAATAAGGGGTAAGATGGATCTAATAAGGGGGGAGGTCTTCCAAAGTTGAAGGCTCCAATGTTGTCCCTTTGAAAGTTAGCCATGATTGTTTCCTTATTTTTGTCTATAATGGTGTTCACCAATACTGCATTTCCTGGTTGGTTAATGAAAGCTTCAATGTCAGTAGGTGATGGTATATCATTCTCTGGGCTGAAGGATGGTTGAGTGCTCAAAGGGAGTGATGTTGTTGGATCCAAATGATAGGGCTCCATTGTTTCCTTCTTCTTCTTGCCTAAGCGAGTGACAGGTGACATGAAAATGCAAAATGTTCCTAGGGATGAGATGCAACAATGCTGATGGATGCAAAAGGGGGGAAGGCTTTTCTATGCAAAATATTTCCTACGTTGAGGCAAAGCTATATGAAAAAACCTAAGGAGGATTGAGTTGGGGATTCTAACTTCAAAGATATGTTGCCAAAGCATGAAAGGTCTACTTTCCTATGTGCAAGCTTGGTGGTGATTGTGTCAACTTAAGGATAGACTAATGATCCTTTAGGAAGAACACAAGATTGACCACTTGTGGATCCCAACCTTTAGCTCAAGGTGATGAGGGATGACAAGTGACAAATCTAGATTACCCCAGACAAAGCTCTGTCAAAGGGATAACCTTGGTGAGACTGGTGGATTTGGAAGATTTTAGGAATGGAAAACTTTTGGCAAAGTGACAACAATTTTGAAGGCTTGGATGTGAAGATTCTTTGATTGCTGGCTAGATGGTTTGGTTCTAAATGAGATGGATGAGCTAAAATGCTTAAGGGGATGACTAAAGATGGCTGGCTTTCCTACAAAGATGACTCTAAAGTGAAGCTCATGCAAGAATATGTGGAGAAACAAGGGGGTCTATTCATAGAAGTCATGCCTAGTTGGTAAGGCATAAGCATTGTTAACTCCTGGATGTTGGTTAAGTTGGATGGTGCGATCTAACTAGGCGTCTTGAAGGGCTTCGTCAGCAACTTTTTCCTCTGCTTTGTGGAGTTTGGAAATTCGAGGGCTTGGTGTTAGTTCCTTTCTCTTGGCTGAAAGTTCTTGGTATGCTTAAGATGGTTTGATTTTGACTTTGTGAAAATTCTGTTTGGGTTTGGGTTGTTCTGATATGAATTCCTGAATCTGCTTGGCTTTGAGAGATCCCGATTGTTTTTCTTCAACTCGTTCAACTTCTAGAATAGGTAGTGACTACACTACGTGTGCCCTAAGCTAGGATTGACCAAGTTTGGCAAACATTCATTCCACAAATAAAAAAAATCAAGCAATAGATAGGAATAACCAGATAGAAGTTTTTGATTCTCAGAATGTGATACTTGCACCAAGGAGTGTGTATGTTCAACAAATGTTTCGATTAGTCACTTCAAACACATTAGCACCCTAGATGGTTGTTTACAAGGCTGACAATTGGTTTAGCTAGGGAGTCCTTGATATACCCAAGGTACGTGAGGCCCAAATCCATAGATGAAACCAAAAAGATGTCACACAGCTGAGAGGAGCAGTAACCCACTTCTCCTCTTTCACTTCTCAAGGGTATAAAGTTCCTTGACGCTTAGCTCGAGTGACAAAATCTTGTTTCCAAGAGAGGTGTCTTTGGATTCACCTCCCGATCTTTATACTCTGCTGGAACACTGGAGTTGAAGTCATCCCAAGGGGTGATTAAATCCCAAAGTAGGCCTCCTAAAAAGAGAAACAAGGTTTTGGATCCTAATCTTATGCATCCAAAATGGCCTCGTAAGATGACAAGGGGAGAGAAGACTTGGATGATCTTGGGCTAAAAGACACGCTTGTTCCTTTTCCAACTGACTTTTATGTGTGCTGATCTAGACTTTGCAAGCACTCATGTTTAAGAGATAATGTTCAATTCCAACTTTGAAATGTGCCAACAAAGAAAAATTGATCAAAAAATGTGAACAAGAAGAAGAGTTAGGGTCAACAAGAAAGTAAGCCCGTGTGCCCGGAGGCCCTCCACATCAAGTATTGATTAATTTTCTTTAAGGCATTCAAGATTGAGTGTTTATTTTTTTTAAATCCAAAACAAAGATGTGTGAAACTCGATTCTCAAGCGCGCGCCCGGAGGCCCTCCATGTCAATAGTTGTTCAATTTTAAAATCTAAGTTTTGAAATATGATCGATTTAGTCTAGAGTTTTGGTCATTTAAGAATTTTGATAAAGTTAAAGCAAACGTTCAAAGACCAAGTGAGTGAGTTAGATTGTGGAACATTTAACACCTTTTTCAAGTAGACCCATCCCCATAAATGGCACTGAGATTGAAACCAATGGTTAAATTGATGGGTGATTAGAAAAGAGGTGAGTCCAAGGAACTACTCAAATTGATTTTTGCAAATTTGTGTTTACTTAACAAAGTTTCTTAAATGTCCAAAAATCAAACTTTTCCTAAATCACATGTGAAAAAGAGATTTGTTTTGTTCAATTTTAAAAGCTCCAAATGAAGTGTTTGATATTGCAATGGTTAATTGATCTTTTGCATTCAAGATTGAGTTGTTTGTTTTAAGCATGCATTCCAAGGAAAATTGATTTTAATCCATGGCATTCAAGAGTGTGTTTTGAACAACATACATTCAATAAAAATTGTGTTTAACCATTCAAGTTCATTCCATGAAAAATTTAAAAAATGTGATTAAATCTGTTGCTCCAACTTGCAATAATACAAAAAAAAAGCAAATTGATTAGTCACCCAAAATCTTTCAAAATGAAAGCTTACCTATGGAAAATTTTTTTAAAACTTTTTTTCTTGTTTTTCCTAAGCATGAAAATACTTAGAATGGTCTAAATCCTATGGAACCACTAAAAGTCAAATTTTGATTTATACTTTTTTTTTTTTTTTTTTTTTTTTTAATAAAAATAAAAAGTGCAGGAACTAATATGCTAAAATAGAAATGTAACATAAATAGGCAGAGATGACATTTCATCAGGTGGAGATGCCAAAATTCAGAGATGCTGATCTTTGGAGACGCCAATCTACGGAGACGTCAAAACTCATAGACGACAGTCTGATGAAGAAGGCAGCTGGCGGCGTCGGAGATGACAGTTGATGGATTGTGGCAGCGAAGATGATAGTTTGACTACTTACGACAGTGGAGACAACAGTTTGACTGCTGATGGAAGCGGAGATGACAGTTTGACTGTTGGCGGTAGCGGAGACGATAGAGTGTGTTTTGAATAAGAAAATCGGCCAGGTGGAGATGATGGTTAGAGGCGGAGACGACGAAAAAATCTAGGTGGAGACGTTGAAAATCAAAGATGCTGATCTGCGCAGATGACATGATTCACTTTGGAGACAACAGTTCAAGATTCAAAGATGATAGTCGTCCAGTCAGAGACACCGATTTGTGGAGACGACACTACACGAAACTAGGTTTAAAACACGCAGATTTTTTTCAAAAAAATTTTGGAATTTAATTTTTGAAGTTTTTTTTTTTCTCCCCGATGCTTCCTTTAACCTACAAGAATAAGATTAAACCCTAAAACTCACTCAAACAATAAGAAACATTAGATTATTAGCAAAAAACAATATATAGATAGAAATAGATGATTAAATGACCCTTAGTGGGGTTCCACCATGTAGGAGTTGATGAAATCCAACTCCGCAGTCGCCAAGATCACCTGCATGCAAATAGCTTGCTGAAGAGAAACCGAAAGAGCAAGAGCATGGAGCAAACAATGCAATAGGAAATATTTCACAATAGGAAAAATGAGATTGCTATGTGAATGGAATAATTTACAATGAGAGAGAGACCGTTTAAAAAGGCCTCATGGAAGCTTGTAGAACAAGCTGGAAGGAGGTAGAGGACAAAAATGACAACTCAGCACATATCCTCAGAAAGTGGAATATGCTAAAAAAGGAGAAAACTCCCGAGTTGTCAACAACAACCACTACATGCATTAAATACTAAATATGCATTAACCTAAGTAAGCTTAAGTAATAGAATAAATAATTAATAATTAATTATTTACTCTAACACCCCCCCTTAAGTGCAACTTAGGGAAATGCCTTAAGCTCACAAAACTAAGATGAAATGCAAAATGGGTCCCGACAACGAGGCCATGTTAGGTACCCATGTACAATGCAACCTCTGTAAAATGGAGAAAGAGGGAAAACCCTGTGGGAAAAACCCTCCTCCAAAAAAGAGGTAAAAACAACATGCTAAAAAAAACATGAAGTGAAGGAAGGAAGGCCTCAACCAATCCCCCCAAGGACAACTTCCGCCAGAAATGTTTCAAGAGACTCTCTCAAAACCATAAGTACAACCAGCCCCCCCATGAGAATAGACACCAAGCCCCCCCCATAATGATGGAGCTCCTGTAGAAATGATCGAACCAATGAAACTCCAATTTGGAAGGAACAAAGGCACGAAACAAGGAAATCCCTGCGTGAGAGGAGCAATTGGAAAGCCTAGCTAATGTCCAGAAGAGAATGTATGAGGAACCGAAAAGGGAATCCCCAAGGCAGGTGTGATGACAGTGTCATGAATGTCCACTGAAGTATCTGCAACAAGTGTACCTGGAGTCTCAATAAATGAAGCTGGAAGATCAGGTAGAGCAGAAGGAGAATCTTGTAGAGAGGAAAAGCCCTTATCTGGTTGTGGTGTGGTAGTCAAAATAGGGATCTCAGGAACAATACAAAGGTTCAAGTGTCCTGACTGCACCACACGATGCTCCTGCGAAAGTGAAGTAGTGTGCTCCAACAATGGAGATGGTGAACCAAAGTGTGAGAAGGTATAGAGATGAGTGGAAGGATCAACTGCCCCGGTAGCAATAAGATCTCCTGTAGCACGATCTCGAATGAAGATTGAATCAGTAGTGAACTCAACTGTCTTCCCTGATCCACTGCGTGTAATCTGAGAAATTGAGAGAAGGTTGGCAGACAAAGATGGAACATACAATACATTATTGAATATACCATCTTGGATGGGAACTGAACCTTTCCCACAGACTGGTAATGCAGTGTTATTCCCCATGAGAATGTGAGGAATAGGAGAAGCCTCAAGAGTGGAGAAGACACCTTGAGAAGATGTCATATGGTGAGAAGCACCTGAATCCAGTATCCAAGGAACCTGTGAAGAAGATGCAATAGAAGCCTGTAATGCATGACCCTTTCCAAGATCTGATGTAGATGTTGAAGAGGTGGAAGAAGCCTGAAAAGAAGACCCTTGTGAGGTAGAAGAGGATGGAGAGGAAATAGTGCTCTTCTGAAGGAGAGCGTGCAAATCAGCAATCTGTTTCTCATAGCCATCACATCTCTTCTGAAAACAACGTGCCTCATCATGAGATCCTTTCCCACAATAGGAACAGGTAGGAGTTGCGGTCTTCTTTTTCTCCTTCTTGTTAGAAGATGATGAACTAGTAGAAGAGGGATCTGATAGCTGCTTCAACTTCTGTTCCTGTGTAACCTTGGAAAGCAATACCTGTGACTGAGAACTTGAAAGTGAATCCATTTGAGTAATCTTCGATTGTTCACGGGTTAACCGATTACAAAATATCTCAAATGAAGGCATCCTATGTCTATCACCCAAGGCATCCATAGTGGAGTAGAAAGTGGAAGAGAAGATCTGATACTGTCCCTTTAACTTTGAGAGTACTAAAAAGATACACTCATCATCTGTTTTGTTCTTCCCACATCCCTGCAAAAGTGTATGTAGAGATTTGAACTTCATCAAGAAGTCCTCAATGGTGGGAAAGTGATCAGGTGTTAAAGAAGTCAATTTTGCATCTAGCTGAAGTGCCTGAAACTCATTCACTTGTCCAAACAAAGTCTGAAATCTTAGCCAATAAGCCCGTGGAGTAGTCAAACCATCCAAGTGAAACAACAAGCTGTCTGAAATGTTGAGTGCAATAAGCCCCATGGCTTCATCCATCTTGTTCCTGTGTTGTAGAATCTCAAAAGGTCGTTGGAGATTAGGCTGATGCTCATCCAGACAAGACCATAGACCTCTTGACATTAGAAGTCTAGTCATTTGTGCCTTCCATGTGTGGTAGTTGTGTGGTGTGAGACGGGATATAGATGGATCCGCCATTGAGAGAAAGAAGAAGACAGAAGTAGAAGGGTCTTAACTGAAGTAAATTATAGAAAAGAAAGACACCCTACCACAAACGTATAAAAATATCTCCCAAATACCACAAAAAAATAGCTAAGGAAAGCAAAAAACTGGAAAGGAACCTGGATTTGTTGATGCAGAAAAATCCTCTACTTTGACACAAAAAATGGAAGCTCAAACAAACTCAAAATCATGCGAAACTAGCACCAATGTGTTTGTCTCTGAGTCAGCTTTCCGACGCTTCTTTCGGATCAGAAAAAGACCTCCGTATGCTCAAGTTATAGCCAAAAAACCGACTGCTGCTCAAAAAAATACACTTGCTGAAAAATTACAGATACTGGCATAAATTTGACGGCCGTATGCCCGTCACAGACCAGTCGCCGGCAAAAAAATCCGATTACCGGCAAGGTGATGTCATACGTCGAGAAAGTGACGTCAGCGCACCGGAATATGACGTCAGCACACCGGAATATGACGTCAGCACATCTGTCGCAGCCACGTGGCGGTCGGTGGTTGGAGAGGCCGCAGGGCGGCGGAAACCGCCGGTGGCGGTGGCGCCCGGGAGGAAAACCCGGTGGCGCCGCTGTCTACGGTGGCGGAGGTTGTTGCGCCCGGGCGGCAGACAGGAGGAGGCCGGGCAGCGGCAGAGCCGGGAGGAGCCGCGGTAGAGCGCGGGCGGCGCTGCCTGCTGCGGCCGCTGTGGGCGGCGCGCGGGTGGTGCGGCAGCGGCCCCGCGGTGGCGGTGCCCGAAATAAACTTTTTTTTTAAAAAATCCGCGCTGCGTCCGTACGATTCGTACGGCAGCAAACCCGGGATCCTCAAAAAATTGCCAAAATTGCCCTGTCTCCAAAAACGAAAAGCTTTATATGAATCCTGACTGCAAAAGGCCTTCCGGATCCAATGGTGATGCCCGTTTGGGCTGAAAGTGCTCCAAAAATTTGCTCTAGCCCTGATTTGAAGAAAAAATGCACAAACAAACTAGGGTTTGTGACTTCGAATCACGGCTTCACAAATCCTTCAAATAAGAAGCAGCAGGGAGGCTCTGATACCATGTAGGAGTTGATGAAATCCAACTCCGCAGTCGCCAAGATCACCTGCATGCAAATAGCTTGCTGAAGAGAAACCGAAAGAGCAAGAGCATGAAGCAAACAATGCAATAGGAAATATTTCACAATAGGAAAAATGAGATTGCTATGTGAATGGAATAATTTACAATGAGAGAGAGACCGTTTAAAAAGGCCTCATGGAAGCTTGTAGAACAAGCTGGAAGGAGGTAGAGGACAAAAACGACAACTCAGCACATATCCTCAGAAAGTGGAATATGCTAAAAAAGGAGAAAACTTCCGAGTTGTCAACAACAACCACTACATGCATTAAATACTAAATATGCATTAACCTAAGTAAGCTTAAGTAATAGAATAAATAATTAATAATTAATTATTTACTCTAACACACCAGGCGTGCCAAAATGTATATGCTATATTAGTATGTTAGAAACACTAAATTAAGAAATCAAAAGCATTTACAAACTAAAATACCATAACATAAATGAGAGACTAAAGAAGAAACCCCAATTGGAAATGTGAGCCAAATGAATGGACTCTCCCAATAGGATTTAGCTCTTTTCTTGGTAGATGAGTCTAAAGATTGGGATGTATGCTCAAGCTTCAATGGAAATTTTTGAGATTTTTGGTGTGGATGTATGAGATTGATATAAAATTTGGTCTTAAAATGGCATTATAACTTTAGCTCAAAAGTTGTGATGAAATGGCTTAGGAGGGGATTCAATTTATAGGCTAAGGGCTTGAGGAATGAAGGGTTAAGATGGAAGGAAAGGAAAAAGCTTAAGGAGGGCTAGGATGCACTCAAAGGGGAGCACATGGATTGTGCTTGTTTAGCACTAATCAGAGAGTGACACATGTCATAGGGTGAGTGGATGGAGGAAAGGGGATGGATGAGTCAACAAAGGAGGCTCAAAGGATAATATCTTCATAAAGACCCTTCATAATGGCTTGTAAGAGCAATGAATGGGCTTGTAAGAGTCTTTATGGCTTTTGTAAGAGCATTCATGGCTTGGTGGTTGGGATATTTTGGAGGGAGTTGAGATTGTTGAATTTCTTTGGCTTAGGAAAGTCTTAAGCTTACTTAGGGAATGTGACAACATTAAGGGGTGGATTAGGCTTGGGTTTAGGATTAGATTAGGCTTGTTAGAGATATGCAAGTGGATAGCATTCATGAGGGTGGGTAAGTTAGTGGCTAAGCTTGGTTAGTATGGGTGGATGGGGTGGATTAGGCTAAAAAGAGGGTTTAGGGATAAGTTGGGGGCTTATTAGATTGGAGGGTTTTATTTATCAAATAGATTTATTTGATAAATGGAGATTTTGGAATTAGATAGAAGAAAAGGATATAATTGATAAATAATAGGCTATTTGATTTATCAATTAGGACTATAGATGATTAATTAAATTAATCAGCTAGGGGATGACAAAGGATTAATTAAATAAGAATTTAATTAATGATGCCTTTAGGGATAATTAAATAGGATTATCAAAGCGGTATAATCAAATTTAGGTGTCTACAATATGATCCTCCTAGAAGTTTACACACATTATGTTATATTGTAGATAGACGCACAATGAAGTTGATCCTATATCCAAATGATCTATACATGTAGATTTTATGTGTTCTTCATTATTAATTATTCCTCCTACTTCATATGTTGTAGGATTTATCATTAATGATTTTCCTTTATGATAACCAATTAGTCTTTCTTGCACAGAATGTTTACCATTATATCTTTACAATATTCCAAAAATTGTTGAAGATGAGGAAACTAATCCTAAATTTAGTCATTTTAAAAATCACTTCCATCATAAAAAATATGATTTACAACCATGTTCGATAATGTATCTTTCTTGATAGATATTACTAAAACTCTTATCATTAGATATGTAATATTTCTTCCAAATCCATGTTGTAATAATTCATTATGATTTATATCTAGTCTGTTATCTCCTGGATAGTCTTCTAGTAATATGTGTTCCACTCAATGCCCTACTTATACCTCTTGTTTATTATCTGCATCAAGCAATTGATGATTTTGAAATTACTACATTAGTCTACAAGCCTTATTGATGTATAAAGTGTTGGGTGGATCCCTACATCATGCTGACAATCATATGTTTGAAATGTCTCCTATATTATGTCCTTGCCCCTATAGTTATAATTAATTGGTTTCTCTTTCAATATATAAATTCTTCCTTTGGATTCAATCTCCAAAATAACATGTAAAGTTAGTACTATCAACTAGTTATCACTTCATCTTGGGGACATGGCTACTAATCAAAACTTTGCCACATATATATAGTCCCACTGATTTCAGATTGAATTTGAGTACTGATTTTTGTCATTGACCTGAAAGATTATATCTTTGAAGTGTGTTTGGATATATTGATTTTCTATATCCATTGGATGCACCTTACCTAATATTCTTATAGGGATATTATTTGTGAGAACTATGTATAGACCCATACATCATTATTTTTATGTTTGATGTGTGGTTGTTTTTGAATCAGGATTTTTAACAATGTTTTGTTATGTTGTTCCTTCTTTTATCACTATCTATTTATGAATTTCCTTATGTTTTCTATTTTGTTTTCTTATTTTCTCTATCAATATTCTCTTTTGGATTCTGCTTGCCACTTATGTGTGAATAATGAACAAGGTGAATACGCATGACTCCACTTCATCCATTATCTCTTGCAATGTAATCATTACCTTATACAATATTTTCAACATGTTTCTTCCATTATACATTATTTTCTACCTACCATATCTTATTTAGTGGTTTCTTGGCATAGTTCCTCTCCATCTAACATTGTGGACTCCTACTGAAGATAAATTTATTGTTGACTTAGAATGCATCCATTTCTTTGTCTCCATGGCTGATTGAACTCTTCTGATGATTTGATGTATGATCTCCTCATTTTTATTGTCTTTAACAACTTCTTTCATAATTCATATTTAACGTATCTACCTTCAAGTTGTTTAGGCTTTATCGAAGGAACCTTTCTCTGATATGAATTATTTTCTACAAATGTAAATAGCACTATAATTATGATTGATGTATCTCAAGATGTAGATTTTGTTCAAACTTATAATATTCATACAAGAGATATGCTTCTATGGATCAATCACTAATTAGTCAATATTAATATTAATATATAACACACATATTAATAGAATGCATTGAGAGGGGTTATAAGTTAACCTTTAAACCCTATCAATGCATTTCATGACAACATAAGTCCATAGGGGCTTGAGGAACCCTAGGGATGCATTTGGTTGGTTCCAATATGTCAAGAGGGGTCATAGGTTAACCTATGAGCCCTCTTGATGCATTTCATGATAACATACATCCCTAGGGGCCCCACGACCCCTAGCAAACAATTTGGTTGGTTTGAATACATAGAGAGGGGTCATAGGGTAACCTACAACCCCTCTCAGTGCATTTTAGGACAACGTATCTCCCTAGGGGCCCTGCGTTCCCTAGGGATGCATTTGGTTGGTTTTAATGCATTGAGAGGGATCATAGGTTAACCTATGACCCGTCTTGATGCATTTCATGATATCATATTACCTAAGGGCCATAGGGCCTCTTAGAATGCATTTGGTTTGTTCCAATGCATTGGAAGGAGTCATAGGTCAACGTATGACCCCTCTCGATGCATTTTATGACAACATATGTCCCTAGTGTAGAACAAGATTTAGTATGCAAAGAATATTAACAAATAAAGTAAACATTCACAAACCAAAACTAAATTCACATTAGACAAAGAAAGCAAACAAGAAATGCAAACCTCAAAAGAGAAAACACTCCATGCTTCCTTGATTTTGTAGATGTGTCCTTTCATGTGGATGTATGCTCAATTGCTTGCCCAATTGCTTCAATGGTAGAGATGGGTAATAGCAAATTGGTAGCTTTGTGAGCTCTCAATTTGACATTATAAGGGTAAGATTGATGACTTTGGTTCTTAAAATAGCATGGTAACTTTAGCTCAAAGATTGTTGATAAAATGGCTTGGGATGGGATTCAATTTATAGGCCAAGGGGTAGAGGGATGGAGGGCTTAGATGCAAGGATGGGGAGATGGTTAAGGAGGGCTAAGATGCACTCAAAGGGGAGCACATGGATTGTGCTTGTTTAGCACAAATGGGAAGGTGACACTTGTCACAAGGAGAATGAGTGTGAGAGGGTAGGGTAAAGGGTTGGTTAAAGACATGATGAGTGGGGTTGAGTATGTAAGAGATATGTAAGAGGAATGAGTGTGGAAGAGGGAAGAGTCTAGAAGATGGATGTAAGAGTCATGAGTGGGCTTGTAAGAGTCTTTTATGGTTTGTAAGAGCACTCATGACTTGGTGGTTGGAATTTTTGAGGGGAGACTTTGATTTGGTTTAGGAAAGTCTTAAAATTGTTTAGAGAATGTGACAACATTAGGGGGTGGATTAGGCTTGGGTTTAGGATTAGATTAGGAATGCTAGAGATGTGCAAGTGGATGGCATTAATGAGGGTGGGTGAGTTAGTGGCTAAGCTTGGTTAGTATGGGTGGATGGGGTGGATTAGGCTAAATGGAGGATTAGAGATAGGTTAGGGGTTTTTGAATTTGAGGATTTTATTTATCAAATAGATTTATTTAATAAATGGGGATTTTTGGAATTAGATAGGAGAAAAGGATTTAATTGATAAATAATAGATTATTTGATTTATCAATTAGGACCATAGATGATTAATTAAATTAATCAGCTAGGGGATGGAAAAGGATTAATTAAATAGGAATTTAATTAATGAGGCCTTTAGAGATGACTAAATAGGATTACCAAAGCGGTGTAATCAAATTTAGGTGTCTACACCTAGGGTCCCTAGGGCCCCTAGGGATGCATTTGGTTGGTTCCAATGCATTGAGAGGGGTCATAGGTTATCCTATGACCTCTCTTGATGCATTTCATGACAACATATGTCTCTAAGGGCTCTATGACCCCTAGGGAACCATTTGGTTGGTTCAAATGTGTTGAGAGGGGTCATAGGTTAACCTATGACATCTCTTGATGCATTTCAAGATAACGTATGTCCCTAGGGGCCCTATGACCCCTAGGGACACATTTAGTTTGTTTTAGTGCATTGAGATGTGTCATAAGTTAACTTATGATCTCTATCGATGATTTTCATGACAACATATGTCCCTAGGGCCCCTAGGGCCCCTAGGGATGCATTTGGTTGGTTCCAATGCATCGAGGGGGGTCATAGGTCTATCGATGCATTTCATGATAAAATATGTCCCTAGCGGCTCTAGGACCCCTAGGGATGCATTTGGTTGGTCTCAATGCGTAAAGAGATGTCATAGGTTAACCTATGACCCCTCTCGATGCATATCATGAGAATGTATGTCCCTAGGGGCCCTAGGACCCCTAGGGATGTGTTTGGATGATTTTAATGTCTCAAGAGGGGTCATAGGTTAACTTATGACCCCTCTCGACAAAATTCATAATAACCTATGTCCCTAGTCTCCCTAGGGCCCTTAGGGGTGCATTTGGTTGGTTCCAATGTGTTGAGTGGACCTATGACCCCTCTCGATGCATTTTAACATCCAGAGGGGTCATAGGTTAACCTATGACCCCTCTCAATGTATTTCATGACAAAATATGTCTGTAGTGGCCCTAGGATCCCTAGGGTCACATTTGATTGGTTCGAATGCATCGAGAGGTGTCATAGGTTAAATTATGACCCCTATCGATGCATTTAATGACAAAATATGTGCCTATGTGCCCTAGGGCCCCTAGCGACACATTTGGTTGGTTCAAATGCATCAAGAGGAGTCATAGTTTAACCTATGACCCCCATTTGATGCATTTCATGACAACACATGTCCTTAGGGGCCCTAGGACCCCTAGGGACCTACTTGGTTGGTTCAAATGCATCAAAAGAGGTCATAGGTTAACCTATGATGCCTCTCGACACATTTCATGACAAAATATGTCTCTAGGGGCCCTACAACCCCTAGGGACCCATTGGGAATGCATCAAAAGGAGTCACTAGAGGACCTATGGACATATATTGTCATGAAATACAATTAACCTATGACCCCTTTCAATGCATTTCATATATATGTCTATAGGGGCCTTAGAAGCTCTGGGAATGCATTTGGTTGGTTCAAATACATCGAGAGGGGTCATAGGTTAACCTATGATCCCTCTTAATGCATTTCATGACAACATATGTCTTTAGGGTCCTTAGAGACCCTAGGGACACATTTGATTGGTTCTAATGCATTGAGAGGGGTCATAGGTTAACCTATGATAGCTATCGATGCATTTCATGACCACATGAGTCCTTAGGGGCCCTAGGACCCCTTGGGATGCATTTGGTTGGTTTCAATGCATTAAGAAGGCCCTCGCAATGCATTTCATGACAACATACATCTCTAGGGTCCCTTTGACCCCTAGGGACACATTTGTTTGGTTTGAATGCATCAAGAGGGGTCATAGGTTAACTTATGACCCCTCTCGACGCATTTCATGAAAACATATGTCCCTAGGGTGCCTAAAGCCCATAGGGACACATTGTTGGTTCCAATGTGTCAAGAGGAGTCATAGGTTAACCTTTGACCCCTATTAACAAATTTCATGACAATAAAAGTCCCTAGGGGCCCTACGACCCCTAAGGATGCATTTGGTTGGTTCCAATAAATTGAGAGGGCCCTCTTGATGCATTTCATGACAAAATATGTCCCTAGGGGCCCTACGACCCCTAGGGAATCATTTGGTTGGTTCAAATGCATCGAAAAGGGTCATAGGTTAACCTGTTACCCCTTTAGACACATTTCATGACAACCTATGTCACTAGGGACCCTAGGATCCCTAGGGACACATTTGGATGGTTTTAATGTGTCAAGAGGGGTCATAGGTGTTAGGATTAAACCACAAACAGAAATAACAAATACATGCAAATATAACCAATAACAGAAAATAATAACTCACACAGAAAAGAGCACAAGGCACCAAGATTTAACATGGTTCACCCAATCCTTGGGCTACGTTCACCAAACAACAAGTCTACTATTATTACAATTCAGTGATTACAACCTGGTTACAATCCGTAATCCCTTATAGCTCAATACTGCTGCAAGAACCAATTTCACATCACAACATAACATAATGAAAAAATACCTAACCTTAAGCCCTTTTATACAAGCATTTTATGCCATTTTAGGGTTACAACATGTCGGCCATATGTCGGCCATATGTACAGTACTTTCCTAATCAATCACCACAATCTAACAATCTCCCACTTGGGGACTAATCAGGCTCCACACTAAACAATATTCTCCCACTTGGAGACTGATCCTGTACCAAGACCACTACCACATGGGGCTCCCACTGGATCAAACCACCCTAGAATCTAATGTTCTTGTATTCATGTTCAGTCTAGAAGACCAACCAAAGCTGAAGAGGAGTTCAAGTTCTCCCTTGTTACTACCTTTTCCAACATATCTGTGTTAGGAATAAGGTGTCTCAACCTTGGATAATTCCTATTCTTATTATTTGTTTTGTAATATGTATTTCTTGTAAATAATGTTGATGTGTCGGCATCTTGGATTGTGTATAAGGAGATCATCCCTAAAATGGTTATGACGGATTCCTATGACATGTAAGAGCTATCTCAAGAAGATTCAATGACATGTGAAGACATGTGGCAATTGATAAATTTGAGTACTGTTCACTTTAGGGTTCCTATTTTCTTAGAGAATGGTAAAAACCCTAATATGGTTACCTTTGGGAGTAACCCTAAAGTAAAGCGCATGTTATAAGTGTTTTTAGGGTTGCGAAGAGGTGGTATGCGAGAAAGTGTACTGTTGATACTGTGAGTTGCTACTGGAATCTTTTGTTGTCACTGTTGAACTTGCATTGCAAGTGTATTGTAACCTTGTGTTGAAGATAATACATTGTGCAGGTTTTGGAGGGGTGGGGTTGTTTTATCGAAAGGTTTTTCCCCACTGGAAAATCTTTGTGTTATGTGCTTCTTTCTCTATCTATTTTCTTTATGCTTGATTTTTTGAAATATTTTTGTTTACATGATATTGAATCTATAAGTGTAAAAGATTTTAATAGGATTTGCACCATACTTCTCTTAAGAGATTAGTGTAGGAAGTTGTTTCCGCACTTGAGTTTTCTTACAATCTACTGGATTGTCATTTGTATGTATCTTCTCTAGCTTTAACTATCCATCCTCCAAAACTAACCGAATGAAATGGTACCGCAACTGTATGTGTTTGGTCTTAGAATACAGAGCTGAATTCTTTGCAAGATGAATGACACTCTGACTATTTGTGAACAAATAATTATCCTTCTACGAATGTCCCAATTCTTCCAAGAAGAACTAAATCCATATCATCTCCTTGGCTACCTCTATAGTAGCTACATACTCTGCCTCTGTAGTGGATAAAGCATTAATCTTCTATAACCTAGAAACCCAGATCACGGCTGCCCCACTAACAATAAAGATATAACTTGTAGTACTCCACCTGGTATCAATATCCCCTGCCAAATTTGAGTCAACATAGCCTTGTAAATTAGTAGTAGAGCCCCCAAAGTATAAACACTTATTGGATGTGCCTCTCAAATATATGAGAATCCATTTGACTGCATTCCAATGTTCAATTCCTGGATGACTCATATACCTGCTAATGACTCCACTGCATGTGCAATATTTGGCCTTGTGCATACCATAACATACATCAAGCTTCATACAGTTGAAGCATAGGGTACCTTGGACATCTTATCATCCTCTTCTTGTGTCTTGGGACACATCTCCTTAGTCAACTTCAAATGACCAGGTAAAGGTGTGATGATAGATTTAGCATTCTCCATAGAGAAAAGTTGCAACACCTTCTAAACATAATTGGTGTTTTAGCCCCTTAATATGATCCATGTTAGACCTAACTACAAGAATATCATCAACATATAAGCATAAAATAATGTAGCTATCATCATCCAACCTCTTAAAATAAACACAGTAATCAGAATGACACCTATTATATCTATTCTCATGCATAAAACTGTCAAATTTTAGATACCATTACTGAGGTGCTTGCTTCAAGCCGTATAAACTTTTCTTCAATTTGCACACTAAGTTCTCCTTACCTTTGACCTCAAAACCCTATGGTTGAGCCATATATATTTCTTCATCCAAATCACCATGAAGGAAGGCTATTTTAACATCAAGCTACTCTAAATACAAATCTTTAGTAGCCACAAGACTTAAAACAATACATATAGAAGTCATTTTCACAACATGAGAAAATATCCCATCAAAATCAATTCCCTTTTTTTATGCAAATCCTTTTACAACTAACCTGGCTTTAAATATTTGCTTACCTCCTTCATCTTCTTTCAACCTATAAACCCACTTATTCTATAAAGCTCTTTTACCTACAAGCAACTTGCATAAAGCCCATGTATTATTCTTTAGCAAAGAGGTCATTTCATGTTTCATTGTAGACTCCCACTGAATCTTAGTATCCACCCACATAGCTTTATTATAACTTTTAGGTTCACCAGCATAAGTAAGTAAAATAGAATACAAAGAGGGAGAAAAGATTTGTGGAGGTCTAATTTGCCTCATTGACCATCTAACATTCACTAGTGTGTGTGGTATTTGTTGTTGTAGCTATTGCACATCATGAGGAATGGTTAGAACATCAACTTTTGGAGTATCATCCAACACTACATAATCATCTTCTTTCTTCTCATGATGCTACAATAGATCTTTGTATAACACTTTCTCATTGAATATGACATCCCAGCTTCTTAAAATTTTATGATTTTCAAAATTCCAAAGTCTATAACCAAATTCATTAATGCCATATCCAACAAAGACACATTTCTTTGGTTAAGCTTCCAGCTTGGTTCTATTTTCAGAGTCTATATGAGAAAAAGCTTCACAATCGAAGGTCTTGAGAAAAGAATAACTCACCTTCTTTTCAGTCCATGCTTCCTCTAGAATACCACAGACCAAAGAAGTAGAGGGACCTATATTAATCAAATATACAATAGTATTGACAACCTCTACCCAAATGTGTAAGGGTGACCCAACATGCAACCTCATGCTCCTTGCATGCTCCATTATAGTCTTGTTCATGCGCTCAGCCACTCCATTTTCTCGTGGAGTCCTTAGAATAGTTTTCTATCTAAAAATACCATTAGTGGAGAAATAATCTTCCAATTCATGATTGCAATACTCACCACCATTATCAGATCCGAGACATTTTAATTTCTTACTAATCTCATTTTCAACCAAGCATTTCCATTTCTTAAAAGTTTGAAATACATCAGATTTATATCTAAGGAAATAAACCCATACCTTTCTTGTTGCATTATACATAAATGTAACATAATAATGAGAGCCTCCAAGGGAAGATACCCGAGTCGGTCCCCATACATCTGTATGCACAAGCTCTAACTTCTCCTTTTTTTTTTCCTTCCCAGTCTTTACAAAACTCACTCTCTTTTATTTTCCATATACACAACTTTCACAGAGATCCATATTAACACATTTGAGACCTGGTAAAACTTTCTTTGAATGAAGTACTTTCATACCTTTCTCACTCATGTGCCCAAGTCTGTTGTGTCACAACGCTGTATCAGAATCTACAACAGCTATTTGTTCTCCCTGCTCAACTACAACAATTGTTCTTAAACATTCATTTTTCTCTGACACAATCAAAGTAGAAGGAACAATATGACCTATACAAAGATATAATGTGCCTTTTTTCACACCTTTTGTTACTACAAGAGAACCTTTTGAAACCTTCCAATTTTTATCATTAAAAGTAACTACACAACCCTCATCACCAAGTTGCCCTGCTGAAACTAAATTCCTACTCAGCCTTGGAACATGTCTTACCTCATGTAGTAGCCAATAATTCCCATTCTGCAACTTAATCTTAATTTTTTTCTTTCCAACAATCTAAAAAGGTTCATTATCTCCAAAATAAACAAGCCCAAAATCCCCTTGGACAAAATCAATGAAATAACCTTTATGAGGTGTAGCATGAAATGAAGCAGCAGAATCTAAAACCCATGAATTATCAACACTTTCTAAAGACAGAAGCAAAGCATCCTCTTTAGATTTGTTACTTACCACATTTGACTCCTTGTTAGCATTTGATTTATCTCCTTCATTTTTCTTTTGATTCCAACAATCTTTCTTTTTATGACCTAGTTTCCCATAGTACTAGTAGTCATTCGGTCCTCTCGATTGAGACCTCTTCCCCTTTGACTTTCCTCTTAATTTTTCATGATTTCCAGAGTTACTACCTCTCTCAGTCATTCTTCCCCTACTTTGTGAATTCAAAGTACTTCCTGATGTAGATCCACCTAAGGATTTTCTAGGAGTTTCCTCACTAAAAACAACACTGATCACATCATCATATTTTAGGGTACTAGATCCAGGAACAAAATTACTCACAACCATTACCAAGCCATTCCAGCTTTTAGGCAAAGAATAGAAAATCAAGAGAGCCCTAATTTCTTCATCAAAATTGATACCCACAAAAGATAACTAACTAGTAATAGTATTAAACTCATTTAAATGATCTGCAATAGATCCACCTTCTGCCATTTTCATATTAAATAAATGCTTCATGAGAAATATGTTGTTTGAAGCAGAGGGCTTTTCATACAGTGTCGCTAGGGTTTTCATCAACTCTTTTGTCATCTTCACTTTTGTAATATTAAATGCCACTAATGGTGCCAAGCATAATCAAATGCTTCCAAGTGCCTTTCTATCCAAAACATCCCATTCATCATTTGACATAGATCCCTAATTCTTGGCTTTGCCTTTCAACAACTTTCATAAATCCTTCTGATAAAGACAGTCTTCCATTTGCATCTTCCATAATTGAAAGTTTTGCCCATTAAACCTATCTACCCTCATCTTACCCTCATCTACCATTGCTCCCACTCAACTGTGAGACTCCCACTTAACCGTGAGACTTTCTTGTAGAGGATAACTGAAAAATAACCTTGCTATAATACCAATGTGTCAAGAGGGATAATAGGTTAATCTATGACCCCTATCGATGCATTTCATGATAATATATGTCTCTAAGGGCCTTAGGACCCTTATGGATGCATTTGGTTGGTTGAAATGTGTCAAGAGGGGTCATAGTTTAAACTATGACCCCTGTCGGCACATTTGATAACAACATCTGTACCTAGGGGCCCTACAACCCCTAGGGACACATTTGGTTGGTTTGAATTCGTGGAGAGGGGTCATAGGTTAACCTATGACCCCTTTTGACACATTTCATGACAATAAATATCCCTAGGGGCCTTAGCACCCCTAGGGACCCATATGGTTGGTTCTAATGCATTGAGAGGGGTCATAGGTTAACCTCTAACCCCTCTCGATGCATTTCATGACAACATATGCCACTAGTGTTTCTAAGGTCCATAGGGACACATTTGGTTGGTTTGAATCAGTTGAGAGGGGTTATAAGTTAACCTATGACCCCTCTTGATGCATTTCATGACAACATATGTCCCTATGGGTCCTAGGACCTCTAGGGATTTTTTTTTTTGAATGCGTCAAGAGGGGTCATAGGTCAACCTATGATCCCTATCAATGCATTTCATGACAACATATGTTCCTAGGGGCCCTAGTTCCCCTAGGGATGCATTTGGTTGGTTTGAATGCATTGAGAGGGGTCATAAGTTAACTTATGACCCCTCTCAACATATTTCATGATAGCATATGTCCCTAGAGGCCCTAGGACCCCTAGGGACCCATTTGGTTGGTTCTAATGCGTCGAAAGGGGTCATAGGTTAACCTATGAACCCTATTGAGGCATTTCATGATAGCATATGTTCCTAGGGGCTGTAGGGTCTCTAGGAAAGCATTTAGTTGGTTTGAATGCATTGAGAGGGGTCATAGGTTAACTTGTTATCCCTCTCGATGTATTTGATGACAATATATGTCCCTAGGGGCCCTAGGACCCCTAGGGACCCATTTGGTTGGTTCCAGTGCATCGAGAGTGGTAATAGGTTAACCTTTGACCCCTCTCAAAGCATTTCATGACAATGTATGTCCCTAGGGTCCCTAAGGCCCATAAGGAAGCATTTGGTTGGTTTTAATGCATTGAGAGGGGTCATAGGTTATCAATGCATTTCATGACAATATAAGTCTCTAGGCACCCTAGGAACTCTATCGACGTATTTGGTTGGTTTCAATGCATCGAGAGGGGTCATAAGTTAACCTATGACTCCTCTCAACACATTTCATGACAATATACATCCCTAGGGGCCCTACAACCCCTAGAGAACCATTTGGTTGGTTCACATGCATCGAGAGGGGTCATAGGTTAGCCTATGACCCCTCTTGATACATTTCATGACAATGTATGTCCCTAGGGGCCCTACAACCCCTAGGGACTCATTTGGTTGGTTTTAATGCATCGAGAGGGGTCATAGGTTAACCTATGACCCTTCTCAACACATTTCATGACAACATATGTCTCTAGGGGCCCTATGGACCCTTGGGATGCATTTTTTTGGTTCCAATGTGTCGAGAGGAGTTATAGGTTAACCTATGACCCCTCTCGACACATTTCATGATAAAATATGTCCCTAGGGTCCCTAGGGCCCGTAGAGATGCATTTGGTTGGTTCCAATGCATCCTATGACCCCTCTTGATGCATTTCATGACAATATATGTCCGTAGGGGTTCTATTACCCCTAGGGAATCATTTGGTTGGTTCAAATGCATCAAGAGGGGTCATAGGTTAACTTGTGACCTCTCTTAATGCATTTCATGACAACATATTTCCCTAAGGGTCCTTGGATCCCTAGGGATGCATTTGGTTGGTTTTAATGCATTGAGAGGGGTGATAGGTTAATCTATGAACCCTCTTGATGCATTTCATGACAACATATGTCCTTAGGGACCGTAGGGCCCCTAAGAATGCATTTGGTTGGTTTTGGTGTGTCGGTAGGGGTCATAGGTTAACCTATGACCCCTCTCAATGCATTGGAACCAACCAAAACATATGTCCCTAGGGTCATTAGGGCCCCTAGGAATGCATTTGGCTAGTTTCAATGTGTTGAGAGGGGTCATAAATTAACTTGTGACCCCTATTGATGTATTTCATGACACATATGTCCCTAGGGGCCCTAGGACCCCTAGGGATGTATTTGGTTGGTTCCAATACGTCAAGAGGGGTCATAGGTTAACCTATGACCCCTCTTAATGCATTTCATGAGAACGTATGTCCCTAGGTGCTCTAATACCCCTAGGGATGCATTTGGTTGGTTTTAATGCATCGAGAGGGGTCATATGTTAACTCATGACCCCTCTCAATGCATTTCATTATAACTTATCAGTAGGGTCCCTAGGGCCCTTAAGGATGCATTTGGTAATTCTAATATGTCGATTGTATTCATAGGTTAGCCTATGACACCTCTTGATGCATTTCATGACAACATATGTCCCTAGGGCCCCTAGGGCCCCTAGGGACCCATTCGGTTGGTTTGAATGTGTTGAGAGGGATCATAGGTTAACCTGTGACCCCTCTCGACACATTTCATGACAACATACGTCCATAGGGACCTTAGGACCCCTAGGGATGCATTTGGTTGGTTCGAATGCATCGAGAGGGGTCATAGGTTAACGTGTGATCCCTATCAATGCATTTGATGATAATATATGTCCCTAGGGGTGCTAGGGCCCCTAGGGATGCATTTGGTTGGTTCAAATGCATCGAGAGGGGTCATAGTTTAACCTATGTCCCCTATTGACACCTTTCATGACAACATATGTCCCTAGGGGCCCTAGGACCCTTAGGGACCTATTTGGTTGGTTCAAATGCATCAAGAGGGGTCATAAGTTAGACGCATTTCATGACAACATATGTCCCTATAGGCCCTACAACATGTAGGAACCCATTGGGATTGCGTCAAAAGGGGTCACTAGGGGCCCTAGGGACATATGTTGTGATGAAATGCATTGAGAGGGGTCATAGGTTAACCTATGACTCCTTGAGATGCATTTCATGACAATATTATATTTAATAATAATATGATACTATATATTTTATTATAATAATGTATTATTAGATTATATAACAATAATAATCATATATATTACTAGATTATATCTTTAATAATAATAACCATATATATTATTATTTATAATAATAATCATATAATATTACTATATATATCTAATAATAATAATATTTGTCATATAAATTACTATATTATGTTTAGTTATAATAATAATAATCATAATAATCATACATATTATTATATATAATAATAATTATAATCATATATAATAATAATAGCTAACAATAATCATAATCATATGTAATAATAATATTAATGCCCACACTTCCTATAAACAAATTTCCCTGTAAAACCCTCTAAAGTTTCCCTCTAAAAGTAGAGTCTAAAATTTTCCTCCAAAATTTCCAATGTGGGTGGTTTCCCTCTAAATTGGAAAATTCACAATAATCAAATACTGAATTTGACTTTGGGTATCTGATTAGGCTTGGTATTTACCAAACCTATTTGGTCAACCCAAAAAATGTGTTTAGAAGGGTTTCACTGACACTTAGACTTCGGGTAACCATCTGACAATGTTATTTTTATCAAAATTGAATGAAAGAAAAAAGGTTCTTTTATAACACTCTCAAGATTCAAATGGTATAATTGCTATCAAATTCTAAGTTTGATAAGTGTTTATTAGTTAATTTTCAATGGAGATGATTGTAAAGTGCTGATTGACATACTAATTGAAAAATAGCTATAAATTTCAAATGGTATAACATATTTCAAATCCAAAAGTTGCGTCACATTCTATGCTTCACCTAGTATAAGGAAAAAAATTGATAAAGTTTTCAATAAGTTAAGGTAGTCAGACACGAGAATTTTTTTTGAAAAAAATTTAGTAGAAAATTCATATTTAATTATTTATTTCGAATAAAAAAACTTAAAAATATGCGTCACATCTAGGCATGAGTCTACTTTTTTTTTAATCTATAATTATATTAAAAAATATTATCATTTAATTTTGATTAAGGTGGTTAGGCATACACCTACTTTTATATTCGTCCTAAATTTTTTGTAGTACTGCATTAAAATCCAAACTTTTCACCAATCAAATATTTTTTTCTCCAGATAAGGCCTAGTCTTTTTGAAACTACATTCAATTTCCTATAGATTATTTTCTTTCAACTTTTTTATATAAAGTCCAAAACCACTTTAAAATTATGTGTCAAGCTGATATAACCCTGATTTGCTGGTTTTTCACTACCACTTAAGGCCATAATTTGGTTGACCATGATCCTACACATATCGAGATGAGAAATTATATTATCTTCAACAAATCAAGAGATAGAAAATTCCTTGCCTCTCATTGGTAGATTTTAGACAACCTCCTAATTTCTCCCACTGATATTCCCTCACTGTTATCCCCAACGCTATTACTGCATCCTTGCTAACACTGCAAGACTATTTGCTATCACTCAAAACTCATTTGATAATACTATGAATTCTTCTACAACTCTTTTTTTTCTCTACTCTATTCTATTCTCCAAATACTTTCCTTGACCCCCTTTTAAACTACTTAATAAAAAGGGTTCTAGTTGCTTCTTGATCAAGAACACCTAACCAATAGGTTACTAGTGGCTTCTAGGAGTCAATTAATTAACAAATATTTTTCGTAACTCTAAAAATTTGTTGACAATTAATCACATATGGATGAACAATTGTTCAAGCTACCTAAAACTAACACTCCCTCTCAGTAAGGAGGTTGTTTTGTATGATACCTAACTTATCTTTGAAGAAGATGAATTTGCCTTCCCCAATGCCTTTGTCAGAATGTCCACTACCTACTCCTCTATAGGTATGTACTATAGCTAAACAACCCTCCATTGTACACAATCTCTGATGAAGTGATATCTGATGTCCATATGTTTAGACCTGTCATGAAATACTGGATTCTTAGACAACTTGATACTACTCTCATTATTATAGTGTATCATAGTAGGATAAAAGTACAAAGTTGTGTCATTGTCCAGGCTGACTTTCTAGAACAAATGAATTTGAATATTTCTATCTAGGAATCAATTTTGTTCAAACATAAAATCTAGATAAATTCATTTCAGCTAAGTTATATATGGTCTCACATTTTCCCAATTGCAAATGTTATTAAATGCATGTTTATATTAGTTTGTATCTAATTACTAAAGCAAAAAAAATATTTAAGAAAAGTGGCATTTCAATAACTCTTACTATTTTTTATAATTTTTTTAAGAGCATATAAACTCCATTTTATAGAGTTCAGAGTCAAAATATTCTCATATAAAGTTTATAATTTTTTTAATATATATAGTCTATTGTAATTAAAAAATTCTACAAGCATGTATTTTAACACTTGAAAAGATATCAATTTTAAGAAAGAAAAAATATTAAAACATATCAAAAAAGTAAAAAATTATATGGCATTCTAGAGGATAGAATCCTCTTCAAGAATGTACAATTTTTCTCTAGGTTAGAATAGATTTATTTTGCAAAATGTGGTGGGAGATGAAAACTATCAATTTCAAGTGAGTTGAAATTTGAATCATTATAAAAGATAAAATATAGGTCTAAAGCTAATTTTTATTTTTGATTGTTCTAGCTATATATGTTATCTATAACATAGTTTGAGATCAAAGGGAAATAGGTTTATTTCCATATAATTTTATCGTGGCAAATAGACTCCTAATTTTTAGCATTTTTAGCAACAAAAAAAATATCTATAAAAATTAGGAAAATATATCAATTCTAATTCCAAATAATTATTAAAAATTATAATCATAAAATTCATCCATTTCTAAACATTTCATTAGTTTACTTCATTTTCAAATTCTAAAAAATAATACCAATTTTATTTCATTGAAGGTGAACAATTATACTTTTGTTAGCCTTTTCCTTTATAAAAGGGTGACACAGGTTTGTGCTTTTACCTAGCAGTCTCAACCTTGTGACCAAACAAGGCTACTAACAACTTCTGAAGCTATATAGTTTCAAATGCCACCATGCTAGCTACTATGTATTCTGCTTCTGCTGAACTTAAAGCCATGGATTTCTTCTTCCTATTGAACCAAGATACAACTCCTGATCCCAAATTGGAACAACACTCCAAAGTACTCCTTTTGTTCGTTGTCCTTCCTACCTAATCTGCATCAATATAGCTCATCAACCTAATACCTTCACCTCAGACATATCTAATCAATCTACACACCTAGGTCTCTTTGTTGTGTGCTACAAATCCTTCTAGTTGCTCTATGTATACCTCCTCCTTTAACTCACCATTAAGGAATGTTGTCTTGACATCCATTTGATGGATCTGGCATCCCATTTGTGCTGCAAATGAGATCACAACTTGTATAGAAGTATATGTGGCCATTGGAGCAAATGTCTCCCTATAGTTTAATACCTCCTTCTGAGTGGACCCCTTGGCCATAAACCTTGTCTTGTATTTCTCAATACTACCATCTTCACCTTGATTTATCTTATAGATCCAATGTGATCCAACTACTACTCTATCTATTGGTCTAGGAACTACCTCCCACACATCATTCTGCATTATTGAGGAATACTCCTCAACCATAGCATCTTACCATACCTGATGCTCTACAGCCTCGTAATAGCTACAAGGTTTACTATCTACCAACTGACTAACTTGTTGGCCTGGTTTTTCACTACCCTTGTTTTGTTATATTGAGCAGTGAAAAACCCTAAATGTGTGCCCCAAATAATTTGAAATTCGGTCAAAACCCTAGGAAAAATTCACTAAGTAACCTTGTACCTTGCCGTGTTTGGCCCTAGCCTCTGAAAACCTTAGAAAGTATCATTTCAAATAAATTTTGGCAGGAAATTTTATCCTAAAGGTTTATTTATGTAAGAATGACCTTTTAATCTTTTTGATAAACCTTAGAAAGCTTGTCTTAATTGCAATTTCTTTCGAGCATCATAGATCCTTTTGAGATTGAGGGTTAAGGCTTGCCCACAATATGGAACTGCAAGGTCTTTAAATATTGTGAGGAAGTGCCTTTTTGACATGTAGCCCTTGCTAACATTCAAACCTCAGTGCGCCACAAAAGTTTTTGTTGTCAGAATCAGTTAGACCTTTTGTAGAGTTGTTAGTGTTCCCCGTGCACAGTTTGAATTTCTTGCAATGTCATTGGTTGGTCTTTTAATGATATTAATACTTTGTAGCCTAGATTTTGTGATCGTTGATTTAGCAAGAATCAAGGGCTGGAGCTTGCTTGCAATATGAAAGTGCAAGAATTTTAAGCAATGCGAGAAAGCCCCTTCGTTATGCATGGCACAGTGTGACATTATGGGCCTACCTTTCTTAGGAGATAATAATAGCTTGTCTTCCATGAGAAATTTTCTAGTGAGTTGGAATACAAAGGAAGTGTCTCATTGGTCTGTCTAGCTAACTAGGTATACAATTGTGCAAGATTTTTAAATGCTATATATTTAAACAAGATCAACGAAATGTGCTTGCTTGCGATATAGAACTGGTTGACTTTTAAATAATGCAGGCAAGCACCTTTGTGATGCATGGAAAAGTGGGTCCAAGCCTTGAAAGGAATGTTGAGTCATGCCATGCTGGAAAGATTAGATGAAGTAATGTGCGCTCATTAGTGGTAGGTGACAAGTATGCCAAGTTGGAAGTAGTGATGTCATGGGTGCTGAAAATCTAAATACCAAGGTCAAGTCTGTCAGAGCACGCTGATTAAAAGATGATATTCTATTGGTCAAGCTAGCTGAGTGGGCCATCAAATAAAAGGTTTTGGACTTGCCATTGATCTAAGTAAGATCGATAGAGAGCGCTTGCCCACAATAAAAAGATGCAAGGTTTTTAAATAATGCTGACAAGTGCCCTTTTTATATGTGGCTAGGGCCTTTGGAATTTGTAAAGGCATTTTACTTTTTGAAATAAAGCCATTCGATCTTTGAGAGATTGATAGGTCAAATTCAAATTTGAAATATAACACGAAACTAACGGTTACAAGAATTAATATGACTAAAATTTTCCTTCGTGCGACCTCAATGCATTGGTATAATATGAAAAATCACCATTATTGAAGCACACAATCATAGATTTTCTTAGAGCGAAAGGATTTTTAGAGCTAGGGCACAGAGTTTCTCAAGGGTTTTAGTGAATTTGTAGAGAAAATTGCAGAGTAAGTAACTTATAACCATAAGAAATCCAGAATTTGCTGTTGTAAGAGTGTGAAATTTTAAAAATGCCTCCACAAAAGGAACTTTCTAGGGAAATTGATTATTTAAATAGGGCCGTGCATGCCAATTTCTTGGAACAATTTCCCTTATCAGTAAATGAAATAACTAAAGGTAGGGAGCTCATTCCTAAGAACCCTAGGGTAGTTGTTGCTGAGGGTTTCTATGATAGGGAAAACTGGGTAAGAGATGCCCAAGTGTCTATGGGAGGTTTGCAATTGTTCAAAAAATGGTTTTCAGAAAGGAATTTAGATACCGCCATGAGCAGTGTCTAGAAATTCAACATTGGAAGATTAACAATCCCTACAATTTTCTTTGATAGCGATCTATTGATTGACCTAGCTAAGAAATATGATCCTATTACAGGGTGGGTGAAGAATCATTCTGGAGTGAATCTTTTTAGGGTTTTCCCTTAGCTACTCAGTGAAATTTTTAACCTTAACCCTAACCACACTGTGCATGAGATCATTGATATGGATGATTTGCAAGCAAGATAGATGCACAAAGAATATACTTGAGGATAGGGCCATTGCAGGAGCATGCTGCTAAAGTTGGAACCTTGTCTGTGATTTCTGCTAGCACACTCGAGCCATTACTGAAAAGAAATTTTAACCCTAGGGCTCAGGCATTATAGATTTCTCTTTGTAAATTTTTTAGAATGGATGAAGCCGAGAAAATCCTAGGCTCAATTGTCTTCATAATGGCTCAAACTCTTCAATTTAGGATGATAACTATTCTAGATTTTGCCACTTTTCTTGCAAAGGAAATTCACAATGGTTTGGTGGGGATAGTAAGGGGAAAACTGGATAAACCTTTATGTTGGTATTCATTGCTCATGTATGTATGTTTGTATAAGGGACTTGCCTTCTTCTCTAAGGGTATGGAGCTAGAAACAACTAGGAATGGAGAGAGGAATCCAGTATAGTTGTGGAGTGTGGATATGACCTCATAAGCCATAGATGCTAGTTATGTGAGGTTTGATAGAGATTTTGCATCAAAGCTTAGATTTTTTTTGAGAGGAGACAACTCTAGAATTTCACAAGCACTGTTAGAATTGGTTAGACCCAAGAACCATGCAAAAGGGCTACTAGTTAGCCATAAATTGGGGGATATAATTCCCTATAATGTTTCAATAGTAATAAGAGTATATGGCTTTTTGGGAAAGCCTCATGTGCTACCATTTCATGTGCCTTTGAAGATAGGAATAGCTGAGCTATTATGGAAAATAGGCACTATAGATGAGAGGGAGTTTCCTAAGAAAGGCACATTTTTTCCAATTGTTACTGTGGCACACGATTTTGTCTTTGTAAGGAAAGGGTGGAAGCATTTGAATTTGTTCTTAGATAGATATAACATGGCAGAATCTCATGCTAGGTTTATTGACCCTAAGGGATTCTATGACCTCTTGAGAGAGAGAATAAAAGCTTCCCGCATGGTGCAACAAGTTTACTATCCAGAGGATGTGATTAGAAATGTTTTTACTTTGCAAGAACAAGAATTGAGAAAGGAGAAATGGATAGTATTTAGCAAAACCCTAGAATTCATTAATGCTTTTGACCTCCATTATGATCCATTGAAAGAAAATAAATATTGGGGAGCCAAGATGCAGGCAATGATGAATCATTTTGCTGTGATAATACAAGCCATGAATGAGAAGAAGGATGCATATGCCAAGGCTTAACCAGACAAGCCTGCAGAGGTGCAGAGGAGAATAAACAGTAGAAATATGGTGTCTCCTGGTTAGTATACTTTGCAAAAAAGAGTAGGTTATGTGATGGTTAAAAATGTGCAACAGGTTCCCCTACAATAAAGGCCAAGGCTAGAAAGCCCACCTACAACCAGTGCTCCAAAAAGAAAAAAATTAGAGCAAGGGTCTTCTTCTCAAATGGAGCAATATTCCCCAAGCCAGTCTCCAATCAAAATTGATGATGAAACTTCTCTAAGAGAGCAGCTTAGAAAAATTGGTGGAGAGGGAGATGTGATTGTTACCTCCACAAATTTGGAGATTGGAGAGCCACGAGAACCACCTACACCTTCCTTGGATTTAATTGTTGTTGATTACCAAGGTAAGAAAATTGATCCAAGAGTTGCCCAAGCCTCAGAAAGGTTTATTAATGATGAAAATTTTGTGAAATCTAGGGCATTTGCTCAATTTTTATGGAGGCTCAATATAGGAAATTTTGAGAAGACTTATGAAAAGATAAAGGCAAAACAACCTAATAAATCAGATTTTTCTATTAAGGAGGAGGTAAAGTCTAAATTTTTGAATGATTTTTCTCAATTTACCCCTGAGGTTGGTAGGCAAGTAATTAGATAGTCAGGAGTCCTTATTTTGCTAGAATGGGATATAGTGAACGCCATAGTTTTTCATTTAGTAAGGAAGCAAAAGGACGTCCAATTTAAAACTGAAGAAGACGTATTACAAGCTCATAGAGGAGTCAAATTTAGTGATGATCATCAGGCTCTTGTTATTTGGTTCATTGAAAAAAGGGATAAGACCAAGAAGCAGGAAATTTCTACTGCAGAGCATACTGGTACATTGATAGTATTTAGGGCTGGTGAGGTTGGCAATAAATAGATAATAGGAATGGCCTCAGAAATGTTAAAATTTGGTAGTGTTGTATTTGGTTAGGAAGAAGATAGATTTTCCCAACTCAATGCTAGGTTTGAAGAATTTTTGAAAGCATATGAGGAAAGGGGTATGTAGATACAATCATTAGAAAACAAATTATCTCAAATGGAGAAAAAATAGGGGAAAAGAAAAGTAGAAGAATCTAGCAGACCCAGGATTGTATACCCCCCTAGGCCACCTATTGAACCTTTTAAATAAACTCCACTTGTTGAAGTACCAAATACCAAAAAAGGCCATAGTTCTACACTGTAGAGGAATTTGAGGAAGAAAAGAATAAATTATATGCACTACATGTGGAACTAAATGATTAGTATGAAGAAAAATTGAGACAGGGTGTCATGTACTCGGTAGATAGAATTGAATGGCCATCATTTTTTGATTTGTTATCAGGGATGGCAACCATCAGGGATGATTTGAAGAAAAATGAGGTTAGATCCAAACCCCTTATGCAGAAATGGACAGAAAGAAATAAAGATATCACTACTATGTGTATATCTGTCATTCAACTACCATGTCATCAAATAGAACAGATCTTTGATTTTCTAAATAAATTGTGAGGTTTTGATGACAAACAAGATTCTTTTCAAAAAAGATTAATTATTTGTTTTTCCAAGTATATTGCAAAGAAGTTTGATTTATTTCCTTGTGCTTTAAAGACCATTGATAAAGTGAAGGAAAAGGAAGAGTGGAAAAGAGAATTAGATGAAATTCTTTTTGAAAGGATGAATAAAATCATTAATGAGACTGGTCATTTGTTGTGGACAAGGACAAATGAGGAGCTGGTAAAAGTACAATTATTTAACAATGATGTTAGGAAAAACCTTATTGATATAGAGGGAATTGCAAATTCTTTGATAACTATAGATAGAGAGGTTCTAAATTTTGTTGCTTATAATGAGTGGAAAGATAAGTTCGTGTCTATAGAGCAGATGTTAGAAGATGATGAGGTAGAAGATCATGCAAGTGTAAGTATTACTTTAATAGTTCATGATGAAGATAGAGAAAATCCTCAAGTTAAAGGAAACTTGCAGGTAATTGAAGAGGACACATCACTTTCAAGCCTCATGGTCACTTATTTCGAGGAATCATATTGATATAAGAATCAAATCATTGTACTTTTCCAATTCCAAGGGATGTAAAAGAAAGGGGCCCACAAAAGGAATGTTTGATGTATAAGTCTTTCTGTTACTCACATTTCGTCATTATGTGATAGGTATATGTAAATATCTCTTGTAAAGGACACCTGTCAAATTCTCTTAGCCTGAAGCTTGTTGCATCTCACATTATTTAAGTGAGATTCTAGGGCTAGAGAATGGTCTGATTTCTATTGTTTCTAGGTGATATACTTAATTTGTTTTTGGTCCAAGGTTTGGAGCAAGTTTTATGATGTATTATCTCTGTTAGTTCCTAAGAATACATTAATATAGAATGATCTCTATGTTTTTCCTAAGGTCATTTTGATTTTACTGTGAATGTATACAATTTTCAAAGAAAATGAATTTAATTATGAGCTATCCCCATATCAGTTCTTTCTGAATTTTGTCTCCTTTTAGTTACTTGGTTATCTTGATATTGTATGAGCAAAAGCTTGTGCAATTGAATGCAATCCAGTTAGGTTGTATATCTATTCACCACTGCTATTAGTTTAATGGATTAAGTAAAAGCTTTGATGAATTTGATAAGATTTCTACAGTAGTAGGAAGGATTTTATGAATGATGAATTCTGATAAGAATTGCAGATAATATTTTTTGTAAGGAAACAAATTAGATCTATGGATTTGTAGTAACTTTGAACCCTAATGGATTCGGCACTGGGCAAATTGATTCAACTAGAAGATAAATATGTCATAAATGGTTTTCAAATGCAAAATTATAATCAATTTTACTTTTATTTCCTGAAGATCTTCAAAGTTAGCCGGTACTTGTTTGCATGGAATGTTTTAGCTTCAGTTAGCCACTATTGCTAAGAACATGTGCAAATCTATAGAAGATTTTTGGCTAGATCTATTATATGGGATGTGTTTATCAAGTTGTCAAGAATTATGGATGTATTTGAAGATTTGAGATGAGAATCAAAATGAAACTAAAATATTTCTCATACAGTGTTTCCCAGTTTTGAATCATCCCTGGGTATACCCACCCTGGTTTTACAGAGCCTAAAGAGTAGAAAACTAGCCTTGGTTTTGTTGAAGTTGGGTCCAAATGGTTTACACATATAATTGTTAATAGGAATTGGCTAATCCTTAGATTTTGTGAGTGATATCATTTTGGTATTGAGCATTTTTTTGATTCAATAGTTTTAAAACACCAACAAAATGGTGACTCTACTGGGGAGTTGTCCAACACATCTGTGAAATGTACTGTAGATTCTTTGGTCCTTTTGCATATGTGTCTGTTAGGTTGTCTAAGTTTGGCCCTATGTTTATAAGGGGATATTTTAGTGACAAACCTTGAGAATTTAAAGAGACAATAGCCCAAATACCACAGTGACACACTGACGTATCCAGTTTCTAACAAGAAAGAGTTGCAATCATACAATATTAGTGATTGGTCCATCTATACTTGATATTTCTATCTCTACTTGTGTTTTTCCTTAAAGGAAGGAATACTTGTAATTGCATATTTTGCCAAAAAAAGGGTGGTGACTCGGTCAAGGTTTTGGAGCTAGTGCTAATTTTATAAATAGTGAGTATGGCTGGCACAAGGAGAAACACAAGAGCTTACACTAGAACTCATCTTGATGAACTGATATATACTAATTTACCGAAAGGTGGTAGGAAGAACCTAAATAAAAAAAAGGATAGGTCCAAACCCCACCTAGAAACCTAGAGGTAGTGTATCCATCAATTCAAAGTATCAACTAGTATTAGGGAGAGAGTCTTCCTCACTCAGTTCTGAATCAGAAACCACAAGACTCTTAGGAGGCATTTTTAGTACCCCAATACTAGATGAAAGAACATATCAAGATAAAGATATGTTACCAGTAGGAAATATATCTCCTAGACTTGGGTTGATAGCTGACATGAATCAAAGATTAGGACTCAACAACTCATTTGGAGATCCTTTTAACCCCAAGGTGGCTTCATACACAAAACCTAACCTAATAGATTTGGATGACCCTACTGATTCCAAAGCTACTGCTATCGATCCTAAAGAATTACACGTAGAGATAGGATTTATGAAGAAATGGGTTGGTAAGGAAGAAGCTAAATGCATTCATCTTGAAAAAGAGAAGGAGCAAGCCACCTTGGATGCCATAATAGAAAGAGATGCTCTACTGAGAAGGATGGTTGCCTTGAAGGAGCAGAATAAAAAGTTAGAAGAAAAAACTATGACTCTCCATACTGATGTTTTTGGAGATGTAGATAGTTTGAGAGCTAAAGTTCAAGAACAAGAACAACACCTAAATCAAAAGCAAGAACCAGTTATTGCTCAAGTCTAAGACTATAAACCTGTTCAAGTAAATCCTGTAGAACCCATTGTGAAAGCTATAGACAAAGGAAAGGGTAAAGTTATAGGAGTCCAAATAAATGAACCACAAGCTTAACCAAGAAAACCCATAAAACCCTCCAGGTCAAAATTAGATCTAGATTTGAAGAAGGCTAGAAAAGAGAAGGAAGATCTTGCAAAAGAACTCGAGAAGCTAGAAAATGAAGCTCAAGCTGTAGAAACTAGGAGAAAAATCTAGTTCCTTAAGACTAATTTTGCATTAGCCTCATGGCCAAATTTATCCACCCTAGCCTCAGTTTTTGTACCTTGTTATGGACCAGTAGTCTCAGTTGAAGGAATATCTTAGTCTACTCCTGCCTCATCATCCACCATTTATGCTCAAGCCCCTCTTGTCCAACCTCAACAATCCCAAAATGTTCCTCTAAACCAAGCTAATATGGAAAGTACTTCAAATATTCCTAGTTTCCAGAAGAAACTTATATACATGGAAAAGTACAGACAAATATTGTTTGTAGGTATTCCTGGTGCTCCACATCCCATATCTTTTGATTTAAGAGATAAAGTGGTTAAGTTTTCTAAAAATAATGCTATTACTGGTGAAGAACATTTGAGAGTTTTCATAGACATGTTAAATGATTATGAAGTTGAATATGAAGATGTGGTCATGAAATTGTTTGTCCATTCACTAACTGAGGATGCAAGGGATTGGTTCAAAAGGCTACCTGATGATAGTATCACCTCATGGAGTGACTTGGAGAAATTAGTTAAAGAGTAGTATGAAGACAATACCAATGCAAGGTTCATGTTGAATGAATTCAATAACATCAAGAAAAACCCTAATGAATCTACATTTGATTCCAATGTAAGATTCCAAAAAGGTATGTACAAACTATGTCAGGTCATGAGATTGAATGAGGATGTTTTTCTTACAACATATTTTAATGCATGTGATAGCAAAATGTCTTATCAGTCAAGAGATAAAGATCCTATAACCTTGAGGGATGCCTATAAGGTTGCAATAAATATTAAGAATAATAGGAAGGCATCAAGAAAGCTTGGGAGAAGAGATGATCCAAAACTATTTAATCCAAAAAATAATAATAGAAAAGAGGCTGATAAAACTCCTGCAAGAAAGAAACCTGAAGAACCTACAATAGGTCAAGTGCTAGAGTTGATGAAAAAGATGAACCCAAGTAATTTCAATGCACACAAGACTAATGTTGGAGAACATGCCCCTATGAATAACAAAAATTTTAATAGGCAACCTAGAATGCAAAATTACTCTTACACTACCTAGTGGAAAGATGGTAAGCCAGTTCCTAACCAGACACAAAATGTTAAGGATAAGGGTACCCCAGACCCCTTGCAAAGGAACACTATAAATATGAATGATGATGTAACATGTTGCATTATATGTCAATCACCTCATTCTTCTAATTAGTTTGCTGTTGCTCAATAATTTGCCCCAGATCAAGGTGTGCAACTTGAAGAAGAAAATGAAGAGAAAAGCCATGATGATAAAAGTTGCAATATGGTAAGCATATGTGATGATTTTATAGATTCTGGTTCAGAAGAACCTGAAAATGAAATTACCAGTCAGAGAATTTTTTATCATTTAGATCATCAGCAAGTGCTTTCAGATGATGAAGGTTATGATGAAGATAAGGTATGTGTTACATCTTCTGATGTAGGTCACATAAGCTTAAGAATTCCCTCTAAAGAGGAGATTGATAGAATCACATCATAAATGATTTCCCAAGTTCATAGTAACTATAATTTGAGAAATAGAACAATAAATGATGATGCAAGAAAGCCATCTAGTGTACTCATCAAAGATATAACCCATAAGATGAATGATGAAAATAAGAAGGTCAATATAGATGTGCCTAAGATTAAAGACAAAAAAGTTAAGAAGTGCAAACCAAAAAAGAAGGTTTAATTTCAAAAAAATGAAACAAAAAAGCAATTGTGCAAGCAAAGAAATCAGGACCTAATACTATCAAGCAAACAATGGTGCCTACTGTTCAAAAGAATTCAACTCTAGGTATTCTTGTAGAACCCACTTTTGTTGAACCTATTGATATGATATCCATGTTGTCCTAAACAACTGTAAAAGTACCTTTGTCTGAACTTCTTAGAATTGAAGAGCATAAAAGAAAGGCTTTATCATGGTTGGGAGGGATATGAAACAACAATATTTTTGTAGAACAAAGTGTTATCCAACAAACCCCATTAGTAGTAAAGGATAGTGGTATCATATCTCAAATTCTCCAAATATTTTTAGATGATTCCTTAGTGGCATATATAGAAGATATTGACCCATTTTTCTTCAGTCTGATCATAAATGGAAAGAGCCTAAAAAATTGCATGATAGATTTAGAAGCCTCTAATACCATCATGCCCTTCAAGATAATGGAAGCATTAGGTTTGAAAGTAGACACTAAGAAGGGCAGATGTAGAGGTATGGATGCTAGGGAAGTTCCAGTCATAGGTACTATCACTGCTTAACCATTTAGACTAGCTACATACCCTAAGGTGGAACTGACTATGTTAGTCCTTGTAGTTGATATTCCTCCACATTATGGAATGTTTCTCTCTAGAAAATGGAATGCTGCTATGGGGGGAAGCCTACAATGTGATTTGACTTATGTAACTTTTCATATAGGAGATAAAGTTGTCAAAGTGAATAGAGAGCCAAGGGTTAGTCACCTTTTAGGGGAGGAAATTGACAGAGACTCAACTTGTTTCTTGGACACCAATGTCAATGCATTCAGAGCATAATTGATTATAAAAGAAGTTGAGAAATTGCCTACTGTAATTAAACATGAAGTTGAGTGTTGTATGGACTCACCTGTATTATGGACAATGTTTTTTGATGGGGCCAATTCAAGAGAAGGTTCAGGGGTAGGGGTAGTTTTTGTTTCTCCTAAGAAAAATACTTTTAGATACTCATTCACTTTAAAGTTTTCTTGCACAAATAACATAGCAGAGTATGAAGCCTTGTTGTTAAGACTGAAAGTTTCTACCCATCACGAAATCAAGAAATTGCATGTTATAGGTGATTATGAACTAGTCATCTCATAGATAAGGGAAACTTATGCCTCTAAAAAAAAAGGTTGAAATAATATAGAAATGCAGTTTGGGATCAGATAGAATTTTTTGATGCATTTGGTATCTCATGGAGAGATAGAAGTCAAAATAAGATGGCAGAATTATTAGCAAATGTAGCAATCAAACCTAAGGAGATATCATTTGCAGGAATATCTCAAATTGAGGTACAAAGTAGACTCTCAATACCTTATAATATTGAAAATTGGCAAGTCTTTGAAGATGACAAAGACATTATAATTTTTTTGTTAAATGAAGACAAATGCCATGGTCAAGAAATGGATTGTAGTGATTTAATTGAAACTATAGATGGTAAGGAAACCATATTTGGCCAGGAGATTATGCAGTTGAAAACCAACAAGGTGCCAAAGGGGTTAGTGATTTTTGAAAGTATTTTTGATGATTAGGATAGAGTCAAACTAGGAGTTAAGGACCCCAAGCCTCAATAATTAGAAGAGATAAACCTTGAAGCTCCCAAGAAAGTTTATATTGGCTAAAATCTACTTGCTGAAATCAAAAAACCATTGACTGACTTGTTTATGAAGTATAGACATATTTTTGCATGGTCATATGATGACCTTAAGGCTTATAGGGAATATTTGTTCCAACATGTCATACCACTAAAGGATAATGTAAAACCTTTCAGACAGAAACAAACACTAGTAAACCCTACCCTAGCTCCCAAAATGCAAAAAGAAATGATAAAATTAAGGGATGGGGGGATAATCAAACTAATTAGACATTCCACCTGGGTTTCAAATTTGGTACCTGTTAGAAAGAAAAATGGAGACATAAGATTATGTGTGGATTTTAAGAATTTGAACATTGCATCCTTGAAGGATAATTATGGATTACCAAATATGGAAGCCATGTTGCATCAAGTAACTAATTCTAAGCTAATATCCATGATGGATGGTTTCTTTGGGTACAATCTATAGACACCTAAATCCTTTAGAAATTAAAGTATTTTTATTTTCTAAATTTTTTTTTGATGACATCATCATTAATTAATTAATTATTTAATTTATTTTTATGCCATTAAATCCCTTTATCTTAATTAAAAATATTTAATTAAAGAATCCATCCCAAAAATGTTTAAATCTTATTTAAACATTATTTCCTTATTTATTAATTATTTAATTAATAAATTGACCAAAAAATCCAAAATAAATAAAAAATTTATTTTTTGCCCAAAACTTGGCCAATTTCCTTAAGACCACTAACCTCTTCCAAAATCTTCTAATCCTTCTTTAATTTTGATTAAAGTCTAATTCCATCATTTCTTACCCCTAATCCCAACTCAAAATATTTAATTAAGATTAAATATTAATCCTCATGTTTATTAAAAAAGTTTTAATAAATATCTCCTCAACCCAAACCCTTGAACTAAATAAAACTTTATTTATATCTTAAAAATTTAATTTATCCTCATCCTAAGAAGTTCTAGACTCTTCTAGAAAGTCTTCATCCTCATCCTAGGAAGTTCTAAACTATTCTAGAAAGTCTTTATCCTCATCCAAAGTCTAGACTCTTCTAGAAGATGTCTTTAAACCTAATCCTAATCCCCTCCTAACCTTGTCACATTCTCTAAACATGGGTTAAGACTTACTAACCCAAGTCAAAGTTAACAAATATCTCCTCCTTCACCCACCTTCATTAAATGCCATCCACTTGCCTATCCCTAAGCTAATCCTAAACCATCCTAATCCATCCTCTAATCATTTGCACAATCCTAAGCAAGCTTAAAACCTTCCTAATCAAGTCCAAGTCGAAATTCCTCTCATCTCCCTCAAAATATCCCAACCATAAAAATTTATGAAGCCCACTAGGCCATAAATGACTCTTCCAAGCCCTTTCATTTATCTTACAAGCCATTATGAGGGTCTTTATGAAGATTTTATCCCTTGAGCCTCCTTTGTTGACTCATCTTTCCCCTTTCCTTCATCCTCTCACCCTGTGACATGTGTCACTCTCTGATTGGCTGTAAGAAAAAACAATCCATGTGCTCTCCTCTCATGCAATCTGAGCCCTCCATGAGCTTTTCCTTATCCTTGCATCTTAGCCCTCAATCCCTCAAGCCTCTTGCCTATAAATTGGATCCTTCCCCTTTGCAAAAGAACACAATCCATGAAGTAAAGTCATAATGTCATTTTAAGAAGCCATTTTACATCAAAACCATACACTCACACCCAAATTCCAATTCCATTTGAAGCCCTTTTTGAAGCATAAGCTTGACCATACATCCTATCTATTTAGACAAAGCCACTCAATAAGAGAGCTTCTTATTGAGAGAGCCCATTAATGGCTCATATTCTCAATTGAGAGCTCATCTTAGTCTATCTTGAGGTTTATAAATTTTGTTTAGTTTGTAGAAGCTTTATTTAAATTTGATTTCTATTAGCATACTAACATTGCTTATATATATTTTGGCACGCCCGGTGGAACCCCGCATGGGTCATCTTCATTAGCTTTTTTAGTCAAGTTTTGTATGTCATTTGCTAATTTTGGCTAATTTTGCTTTTTTTTGTGATTGATAGGATTGTATAAATTGATTTTGTAGGTCCACATGAGCATGAAGAAGACAAAGGAACTCATAGTCTATCTCATAGTGTTTGCAAATTTTTCAAGCTTATAGGTGGACAAAGCACTTGAAATTCTTCTTCCTTTTCTTGTCTATATTCTTCTTATTCCATCTACTTCTTCTTGTTCTTCTTGTGGGAGATCTTGGCCATTTTCTTTTTAAGGAAGCAAAATCATACACACTTATTTTTAGTGCTTAAAATGAACTCCCAAATCATACTTAAATCCATTAAAAACTAAAAATTTGCAAAAAAAAAAAAAAATCTTTTAACAAGTGAAACTAAACCAATCCAATCACTTGCATCCTTGCAACATCAAGGTTTTAGATGCATTCATGCAAAGTTAGGAACACTTCATTTTTGGAAATTTATAAAGAATTTCAAGTTTCCATTTCAAAAGGTTCAAAATCAACACTAAGTGCACACTAAAATTTAAATCAAACTCAAAGCATCAATCAAGGATAAAATGAACCTCATTGACAAATATTTTAAAATTCTTTTAAAAATTTCATGAAAACTAAGAGTCCTAAATGGTTGCCAAAATTGTCCTAAAAACTTTGTTATTTGTTCCAAACAAATGTCTTGTTGCAAAATCTTGAATGTTTTGTTAGGTTTTTCATGCATCAAAACAATCTAGGAATATCATTTTTGGGCTTAAAACATGCAAACTAGAACACAAAATCTTGAATGAAAAGCAAAGTCGAAAGAGTCATTTTTCACTTTTCAGTCCAAATTTTTTTTGAATGATCTAAGGTTAAAACAAAGCACTTCAAAGTTCTTAAAACAACACACAAAATCTCAATCTTGAATGCTCAAAGGAAAAAAACTTGAATGTTTAATCACTTGTCTTTGAATGCATGTTGCTAAAATCACTCTTGAGTGCCATGGATTAAAATCAAGTTTTTTTTTTTTATGAATGAAGGATTAAAACAAAAAATCTAATCTTGAATGCAAAAGGTCAATTAATCATTACAATATCTCACACTTCATCTTTTGGGACATAAAAAGAATCTACATTTTAGAAACTTTCTAAGTTATAAAACAAATAAAGACACTTTGAGTGAATTTGTTGTTGCACTCACCCTCTTTAATCACCCATCATTCTAACCACTGGTTGCAATATCAGTGCCATATATTGGGATGGGTCTACCTAAGAAGGTGTTAAGTGCTCCACAAAAATCAAATTTCACTCACTTAAGTTTTTATTGGTTTTTCTAAGTTAGAAAATTCTTTGAATGCACATTAGTCTCACTAATACTTCATTTGGGCATAAAAAAAAAAATTGAACAAATTTTGATGTGGAGCGCCTCCGGACGCGCGCTTGAAATCAAAATTCACACATTTTTGTTTTGGGCTTAAAACAAACTCACACTCAATCTTGAATGCCTTCAAGAAAAATCAATCGATACTTGATGTGGAGGGCCTCCGGATGCGCGAGTTTACTTTTTTTGACCCTAAATCTTCTTGGTATATTCATTCTTTGATCGATTTTACTTTTTTTAATGCTTCAAGTTGGAATTGAATATTTGCATCCTAAACATGTGTGTTTTCAAGATCTAGATTAGAAAACTTAAACAATAGTTGGAAAAAAATTCTGTCTTTTAGCCAAAGATCATCCAATTCTTCTCTCCCCTTGTCATTTTTCAAGGCCATCTTGGGTGCATAAGATTAGGATCCAAAATCTTGTTTAAGTTTTAGGAGGTCTGCTTGGGGATTTCATCACCCCTTGGGATGACCTCAACTCTAGTATTTAAGCAGAGTATAAAGATCGAGAGGTGAATCCAAAGACACCTCTCTTGGAATTAAGATTTTGTCACTTGGGCTAAGCCTCAAGGAACTTTATACCCTTGAAAAGTGAAAGAGGAGAAGTGGGTTACCGCTCCTCTCGGCTGTGTGACATTGTTTTGGTTTCATCTATGAATTCGGGCCTCACGTACCTTGGGTATATCGAGGACTCCCTAGCTAAAGCAACTGTCAGCCTTGTAGACAACCATCTAAGATGTTAATGTGTTTGAAGTGACTGATCGAAACATTTGTAGAACATACACACTCTGAGGCGCAAGTATCACATTCTGAGAATCACAAACTTCTATCTGGTTGTTCCTATCTATTGCTTGATTTTTTACTTGTTGAATGAATATCTACCAAACTTGGTCAATCCTAGCTTAGGGCACACTTAGTGTAGTCACTGCCTGTTCTAGAAGTTGAATGAGTTGAAGCAAAACAACAAAAATCTCTTTAAGCCAAACACATTCAGGAATTTATGTCAAAACAACCCAAACCCAAACAAAAGTTTCACAAAAGTCAAACTCAAGCCATCTCAGGCATACCAAGAACTTTTAGCCAAGAGAAAGGAAATAACACCAAGCCCTCAAATTGCCAAACTCCATAAAGAAGAGGAAAAAGTTGCCGACGAAGCCCTTCAAGATGCCTGGTTAGATCGCACTATCTAACTTAACCAACATCCAAGAGTTAACCCTGCTTATGCATTACCAACTAGGCTTGATTTCTATGATTAGACCCCCTTGTTTCTCCACATCTTTTTGCATAAGCTTCAATTTAGAGTCATCCTTGTAGGTAAGCCAACCATCTTTAGTCATCTCATTAAGCATTTTAGCTCATCCATCTCATTTAGAATCAAACCATCTAGCCAGCAATTCAAAATCTTCACATCCAAGCCTTCAAAATTGTTGTCACTTTGCCAAAAGTTTGCCATTCGTAACATCTTCCAAATCCACCAATCTCACCAAGGTTATCCCTTTGATAGAGCTTTGTCTAGGGTAATCTAGCTTTGTCACTTGTTATCCCTCATCACCTTGAGCTAAAGGTTGGGATCCACAAGTGGTCAATCTTGTGTTCTTCCTAAAGGATCATCAGTCTATCCTTAAGTTGACACAATCACCACCAAGCTTGCACATAGGAAAGCAGACCTTTCATGCTTTGGCAACATATCTTTGAAGTTAGAATCCCCAACCCAATCCTCCTTAGGTTTTTTCATACAGCTTTGCCTCTACCTAGGAAATCATTTGCATAAAAAAGCCTTCCCCCTTTGCATCCATCAGCATTGTTGCATCTAATCCCTAGGAACATTCTGTATTTTCATGCCACCCATCACTCGTTTAGCCAAGAAGAAGAAGGAAACAATGGAGCCCTATCATTTGGATCAAACAGCTTTGCTCCCCTTGAGCGCCCAACCATCCTTCAACCTAGAGAACACTATACCATCACCTAATGACATTGAAGCTTTCATGAACCAACCAAAAAATGTAGTATTGGTGAACACCATTATAGACAAGAACAAAGAAACAATCATGGCTAACTTTCGAAGGGACAACATAGGAGCCTTCGACTTTGGAAGACCTCCTCCCTTATTAGATCCATCTCACCCATTGTTTGGACAACACCCAGCACCCATAGGCTCTTATGATTGAAATTATCCTCAATATGTGCCAAAAGAAGAGCCTCAACCCACCCCATATGATCCAAAAGACCCAAACATACCAGCCTCCACTCAAGTTGAAATCTCCCTTCCGTAAACCAATCCAGCCACCACCACTCCACCATTAGTCCATACCACTCCATCCCAAACCCCTTCACCCAAAACACCTCATCATTCACTCCCTTCACTATTGCTGCTGCTGCTCTCCAACCCAACCTTCCAAATCCACCCATCTCCCAAATCAGTGCTAGCATCTTTGGCCAACCTCAATAATATACAACCGAGATGCCACCCATGGGGCCAAGTAATCAACCTTTTCTTACCCCCAACCTATTTACCTCAGCTCAGAACACAATTCCATCATTTCCACTAGGTCCTTGGAGCTCAGTGCCATCAGCCACAAATCCACAAACTACTACCCTCACTCTACAAAGCTATCAAACCCCACAAGCTACTACCAATGTTCAGCGAAGCTCTCAAGTGACCCAAGCTCCTGCCACCCCTCTACCAAGCTTTCAAATCTAGCCACCAATCTATCAAACCCCATCAGTTCCATTTCCAAGCTTTCAATTTCCACCACCTCCACCACCAACTAATCCATTACCTCCTATTAGCAACTATTTATCTATGCCAGTTCTAGGAGGAAATCCACCACCACCAACTACTAATTACTTGGCCTGTTTTGCCATATAGATACCTTCCCAAATGGGGGCACAATCCACATATATTGGTCAAACTCCTCAAATCCAAAGTCAAGTTCCACAAGCTCCCCGATCCTTTCCCCAAGCTTCGCAACCATCTTATACCTTACCTGCACAAAGCAATCCATTTATCCCACAACCAGCTTATGTTCCTCAATCCAAACCTCAAATCCAATATCAACAACAAGCCTCACAACACATGCAGCAATATGTGCTACCTCCACCACAACAACCCATCATCCACTATTTAGTTTCCCAACCCATGTACAATCCCTACCAGCCCATACCTCAAAGCCATCCATATTCCATTGCCCCATCTAGCACATACCTATGTCAGGGCACTCTTACATTGGGGGCACCTTAGCCATCACCTATTAATTCAGAATGGGAAGCCATGAAGACAGCTTTGAAGAACATCTAGGAAGGAAATGATCCAAAAAACTTCAAGTTTGAGAATGTGTGTCCTTACCCATTTGACAAAGCCAGTACTATGACTCCATTCCCCAAGCATTTTGAGACACCCAAGTTTGACAAATTTAGAGGAAAGGAAGACCCTGTCACATATATCAAAAAATTTTACATGCATTGCCAAGAAGTGGCATATGATGACATCTTCCTCTTGCGCCTCTTTCCCAAAAGCTTGGCTGGACCAGTTCTTGAATGGTTTTATAGAATATCATATGGCACAATTAAAAACTTTGCTAAATTGTCTGAGTCATTTGTAGCCCAATATGCCCATCTTGTTGAAATAGAGCTATCAGTAGTTGATCTTGTCCACACTAAGAAAAAAGGTGGAGAAAGCCTTCCTAAATATCTGCAAAGATGGAAAACCCTTAACACCCGCATATCTTGCACCTTGCCAGAGTGCCATTTGGTGAAAATGTTTATTGATAATGCCCATCCGAGCTTGGCTCACCACATGACCATGAACTATTTGTAGACCTACAAAGATATCAAAGAGAAAGGAATGATCCTTAAGCAAGGACTCATTAAAGATGGTGTCATCAATATTTACAAGGAAGCCAACCAAAATAAAACACATTCCAATTACAAGTCCAGGTATTGGAACAAAAACAAGCACATTGCAATAGATGGCGTCACTAACACCAAGCATGTGAATATTGTTGGTCCTTCCCAAAGTCAGCCCAACCCACCATATTAACCAAACAATCAACAAGCTATCAACTACCAACAGAAAAATCACCAAAGCTATCAAAACCACAATCCAAGATGTCATGTCCCCTTTTCAAATAATTAAAAATAATAATCTTTGCTAAGGTAGGCATGCCCAAAAAGGTGAAGTTTCAGCAAAAGGGGATAATCTTTTGAAGAAAATGGACTAATAAATAAAAATTATTATTAAAATATGTTTTATTAACCTCTCTTGGACGTGAGTTAGGGTTATGCCCTCTTTTAAGGGGTTTGGAGGCATTTTGGGCTCATTCCAGAACTTGATTTTTGCTCATTTCTTTGTTATTCTTCAGAGGCTGCCAAACTTGTGGAGAAGGAGACCCAAGAACGAGAGTTTGTAGGTTTCTAGGGAGACCCAAGAATGGGAGTTTGCAGGTTTCCAAGAAGGCTAAGGATGGGAGTTTGAAGCCATTACATGTGCATGCTCATGTAGAGTTTGCTTTTGTGCTGAACGGTGTAGATTTGTGAGTTTTCGGGTGTATTTTTTTTGTAAGAGTTTGGTGTTTCCGGTTGAGTATTTCATATCAGTTTGGGTTGCTGCTGTATATCAAACTTTTAAATGTTAAAATAGAGCTAAAAATATGTATTTGGATATTATTATACTTCTGTGTTAGATTATTAATTTTTTGTGGTGATTTCGGGCTATTTTGTGCTATTTTTGGGAGCCTGATGAGCATTGTTTTTGTCCTCCGTTTGGGAGCTGTTGTGTGCATTTTATATAGATCTAGAAATGTCATTTTATAGGCTATTATGCTGCTCAAATTTTTGTAAAAATTTCCACTTTCAGATTTATTTATAATAGGTGAAGCTATGAAGCTTTTGGCACTATTTTCGGCATACCCGATATGGAGTTTCTTGAGAAATTTGGTGGATCTTTGTGATATTAGTTGATTGATTTTGAAAATCTGATTAGAGGCATGAAATATCATATAAAATTAGATAAAGGGACATTTCAGTGGTATTAGAGCCATGATCTTGCCAGCCTAAGGGTTTGTAGAAGTTTGCATGTCAGTTTTGACAACTACCCAGATCTTGCATGTCAGTTTTGACAACTACCCAGATCTTGCATGTTAGTTTTGACAACTACCTAGATATTGCATGTTAGTTTTGACAACTACCTAGATCTTGCATGTCAATTTTTATAACTACCCAAATCTTGCATGTCATAATTTATGGTTGCATGTTGCTTCCAATCAGCTGGATGTCAAAATTTATGGTTGCATTATACTTCTAATCATTTGCATGTTAGTTCTTGGTGAATTTGGTGGTTGCATGTTGCTTCTAATTAGCTGCATGTCAAAATTTATGGTTGCATGCAACTAAGTGAAAGAGAAAAGAGATATTTACAGTGAGAAAAGAATAATTTTTTTTTGATCAAACCTCCAGTTGAAAGTGAAAGTATAAAATCCAAGGAAGGAAAAAGTATGGCTAATCTAGATGAGATGGCAAAGAAATTCTTCCAAGACATCCAAAATACTCAGAAGCAAACAATGGATAGTTTGGCAGAAACTAGAGAGGCTTTGCGAATATTGACAAAAAAATTACAAGGAGTTGCATCTATTAATGAGAAAGGGAGCACTTCAGAGGAGTCAAAAAATCTGAAACTCACACCCTCTCAATTAACAAAAACTATTTTTCTGCATGCAGATGAGCCACTAGTGCCAAATCTAGCCCTTAATCCCATGGAAGAGGTTATAGGTAACTTGATTGCATTAAGAGCTACTTACAATGGTTTACATGATGACTTTCGCAGTTTAGTTCCTTTTAGAGAATATGTGGATATGATGAACACTTTGATGCCCAAGAAAGAGTATTGAAGGGAGCACGACATAAGTGGAAGAGAGCTCAAAAATAAAATAAGCAAGTTTATAGCACCTACTTTTGAAGGAACAAATAAAATTTCAGCTAGAGCATGGATAAAAAAATTACAAACCTTCTTCACACTTAACCCCATGAAGGAGAGTGATGCTGTTCAAATTGCAAGTCTACACTTGGAAGATGTAGCCTATGATTGGTGGTATCATGGAATGACTACTCAAGGTCATGATCAGGTAACTACATTTGATGATTTTAGTCAAAGAGTGATAGATAGATTTGACCTCAAGGATGATGATTATGAGGATGTTGTTGTGCATGATGGTGAGATACCTGGTAGAGATGAGCAGACATTGAGCATTCATGATTTTTCTAAGAGAGAGTACCAGGCACAGTTAGATGCTTCGTCACATGAGGTTGAGGCTAGTAGTACTTCACATGATTTATCCCGCCAGCTGAAGGTGAGTGAAGATAGTATTGTGACTACATTATCTCATCATGACAGGTATGTGGAGTTAGTTGGTATTGGTCATATTACTCAAGTGAGGATTTTTCTTGAGTTACTAGCTAATTCTAGTTTACAAATATGGACTCGAGATTGTTATATTGGCATTTGGGATTCAATTGACTGGAGATCTTTAACACATTTTGGTAGCAGTGTTTGTTTGGGTGCTATCATGGATTTGATTAGCAGATTGCATGGTGTTGTCTTTTCTTGTGCTAGCAGCTTGTCCGATGTTGGTATTAGTTTTTATACACCAGTGTTGGGCTTTGTTCATATATCCAGTTGACCATACTTGCTGGAATGTGTTGATGATCTTTCATATTTGGCATTGTGTATAGATGAGTCCTAGGATCATATTGGCATTGATGACATCTAGGAGGATGCAGTGGGCAGTTTTGAAGACTTAGTTTCCTTGGGTACAAAGGAGTTGGACAGCAGTGCTACAATTTTTGATACTCCATTTGTTGAAATGAGCTTTAGAGTTGATTCACAGGATATGGATGGTAATAATATAGAGACTAGTAACTTTGAGGATACTCCTTTAGATAGTGCATTAGAGGAGGTTTGTAGGAGACAGTCAAGCCAGTGCCATCATGTGTCTAATCAATTAAGAGTTAGTGAGTGAGACATTGCTATCGCTTGCCAACATTTTGATACTGCTCATCAATTGTTAGCATTTTATGGATGGGGTTCTCCTACTAGTGATGATCAGGGAGGTAGTTATCTTTCCTTGACAGAGTTCCACTCTTTATGGGAGGCTATCCAGATTCTAAGATAGGATTATATGCAGTTGGTAGCCGACAGCGATTATCTTATGGAGTGGGGCAGTACAACATATGATGCATTTTTGGCCAATGAAGATGAGGTGAGTGAGCTTACTCAATAGCTTGAGGTGACTTCTGAGATTCTTGAGAGTACACAGTTGGCTTTCAAGGAGTCATAGTTTCATTTGGCTAAGGTGACCATGGAGTTAGAGAAACTACAATCTTTACCAGATTCTATAAAATCACAAGCTATGGTGTCTGGTGATCCGAGGATGTCCATGGTTAAGATTGTCAAAGACAGTGGAGATGGGGATGCATCCATCCTTGATACTAACATTGGCACATCGGGTTTGTCCCCACTAGAGTCAGGTTTAGTTGAGTTGGGTGCTGCAACAGATTTTTGTGGTATGCCTGACATGATGGTGACCTCTAATACTAATGGCACGAAGACTAGAGATGATGTATCAAAGACCATGTGTGATGTTGGTGAGCCAATAGTTGGCATGGTTCCTACTAGTAATACTACTCCCTTGGTGATGTCTTTAGAGGTAGCAGTCAGTTCCAACTTGGTTAGTGATCAATTACAGTTAGTTACATCTGGATTGTAGTTTGAGCCACTGACTAAGATTGGCGCATTCTATCAACATTACATTGTGAGGTATGCTCATCAATTCACCTTTGATGACAATGTTGATGAGATGATGATATAGAGATGTACTTTGATTCCTAGTGCTTATCATCAGTTATGGGATAAGTTTGATGCCTCGGGATGAGAGTTCTGATGGGCATGACATGGTGATAGGTCCTACAGTTGACAACTTGATAATACATGACTTAGAGCAGGAGTTTTGGAGTGATGCTTTAGTAGGTGTTGTTATTGGTTCTACTCCTTTGGCTATGACATCTCCTGACTTAGCTGGTGATCAGTAACAGTGGGTTGTATCACTTGTTCATGGTGAGCTGTTGACTAAGGTTGGTTTTTTTATCAACATTATATTGCAGGGTATGTACATCAATTAGCATTTGATCCTTGTGCTGAGGAGTTGATGGCAGGAAAACTTGGTTTGGGTTCCATTTCTTGCTGTTTATCTTGTGATGGCTTTTCACCATCAAGGGTGCATGGGAGTTATGGTTATGAGATAGTGGCCAGTGATTTGCAGAGTTGTGTTGACTGCAAGAGTTGTACAGTGTGTAGATTCTCCATACTTGGTATAGTTTCATGTGAGAACATTCACCATTGTTGCAGATTTGGATTGTACATTCCATATAGGCCAGTGGGATGCGTTGATGCTATTTACTATGTTGGCAGTTTGATTTGTCCACTTTACTTGGGTTCTAATATTCTAAGAGTTTGTGTCTCGTGGGTTTCTGACTGTGGCAGTGGTGATTTTGGAGTTTGGTTGAGCTACAATTGTCAGTTTGATTATGGATTCCTCTTGGTCATATTGCAAAGGATATTGTAGGGGCCTGTGTTAATTGGTAGTAGTATAGTTCATGAATACATTTGGGATCCAAGTGGATTGATTGGTTTATTGTTCAGCCATTGCTTGAGGACAAGCAATATTTGGGAGGGGAAGACTTGTCATGTCCCCTTTTCAAATAATTAAAAATAATAATCTTTGCTAAGGTAGGCAGGCCCAAAAAGGTGAAGTTTCAGCAAAAGGGGATAATCTTTGGAAGTGAATGGACTAATAAATGAAAATTATTATTAAAATATGTTTTATTAACCCCTCTTGGATGTGAGTTAGGGTTATGCCCTCTTTTAAGGAGTTTGGAGACATTTTGGGCTCATTCCAGAACTTGATTTTTGCTCATTTCTTAGTTATTCTTCAGAGGCTGCCAAACCTGTGGAGAAGGAGACCCAAGAACGGGAGTTTGCAGATTTCCAGGGAGACCCAAGAATGGGAGCTTGTAGGTTTCCAAGAAGGCTAAGGATGGGAGTTTGAAGCCATTCCATGTGCATGCTCATGCAGAGTTTGCCTTTGTGCTAAACAGTGCAGATTTGTGAGTTTTCGGGTATATTTTTTTTGTAAGAGTTTGGTGTTTCCGATTGAGTATTTCATATCAGTTTGGGTTGCTGCTGTATATCAGACTTTTAAATGTTAAAATAGAGCTGAAAATATGTATTTGGATATGATTATACTTCTGTGTTAGATTATTAATTTTTTGTGGTGATTCCGAGCTATTTTGTGCTATTTTTGGGAGCCTGATGAGCATTGTTTTTGTCCTCCATTTGGGAGCTATTATGTGCATGTTATACAGATATGGAAATGTCATTTTATAGGCTATTATTCTGCTCAAATTTTTGTAAAAATTTCCACTTTCAGATTTATTAATAATAGGAGAAGCTGTGAAGCTTTTGGCACTATTTTCGACATACCTGATTTGGGGTTTTTTGAGAAATTTGGTAGATCTTTGTGATATTAGTTGTTTGATTTTGAAAATATAATTAGAGGCATGAAATATCATATAAAATCAGAGAAAGGGACATTTCACAAGACCCAACTTTCAAGGGTCTAGCAATAAAGCTAATGCCATAAATGTAGCTGTAGGGCAAAAGCCCAAATTCCAACCTGCACCTAGAAATTATACATCCCTTGGTGAGCCTTTGGATGTCATTTTTGAGAAATTAGTCAAGGAAAACCTCATAAAATTTCCTCCTACCTAGAAAATCAACCCAAGCTAATCCAAAGCTGCATGGTACAAAGATAATGAGTACTACAAATTTCATAGAGTAAAAGGTCACACCACCCTTAGATGCATGAAACTGATAGATTATGTGCATGACCTCATTGATCAGAAAGAAATCACCGTTGGTGCCCAAACCTCTCCCAATGCAGGCTTATAGATCTATCAAAATGCTTTTCTTCCTCGCAACAACCAAAATCCTGGAAAAGCACCTATCCAAACCGACAACAACACCAACAGCCGCCAGCCAAACCAACAACATGGGAAGAAAAATGACCACACTTCATCCTATATAGACTATGGTAGCCTCATAGGTTGTATATCCGAGAAAGAGCCTTCTATCAATGTTATCAATATCCAAGGACCAAACAATGAGTGTGCAGTCACCACTCGAAGAGCATGATTTAACATCGCAGGCCCACCCATTTCACTAGCACCATCAACTCCATCAAAAAGTCAGTACAATATCTTGGAACACCTTGGGAACATGCCAACCCAAATCTCCATTTTAGACCTTCTCTGCACTAGTCCTGTGTACAAAAAAATCCTTAACAGTGCACTCATAGAATCCTGTGTCCCTTTAGATATCAATGCTACTGATTTTCGTAATCTCATTGGACACCTATCCTCCTCATATGCCTTATCTTTCAAACCCACTGACATACCTGTGGTCGAGCTAGATCACACCCTTCCACTTCGCATAGCCATTATGGTATCCAATTTTGCCATAAAAAGAGTAATGATAGATAATGGATCAGCCTTGAATATTTGCACCCTAAAATTCATAAAACAAGCTGGGTATACTAAGGCAAATATCATCAGTGAGGTTATCGCCATCAAAGCTTATGACAACTTGGAAAGAACCACAGAAGGAACTATTTTGCTGCCAATCAAGGTTGGGCCAGTCATCAAAGAAACACTCTACCATGTTATTGATCTAAACCTACCATTTAACATCCTCCTTGGTCGCCCATGGATTCATGCCATGAAAGCCATTCCATCCACTTACCATCAGTGCGTCAAATTTCTGCATCAGGGCACTAAGGTAACCATCTGTGCCGATCCAGAACCCTTTGCTTACTGCAATGTGGTTAAAGCTTCATATGCAAACCATTGCCCTGAAATTGATATTAGCATAGCCATCACCAGCTCATCCCATACTTGTAATGACCCAGAAACCATCCTCGCCTCCACCCTATCTACCATGAAGATCAATAACAAAGGCTGTGGAGAGTATAGTCTGTCAGATGCATTTGCTGTCGGGGCACTCCCACTTGATCTACATGCCTATAGATGACCAACATATCACAAAGCTAAGGAGATTCCACCTCTTGGATACAAATAGTTTGGCTCAACAACTTTTGTATCCTCAAAAATCCCTCTTCATGAGGAGCTCACTCCAGATATCAACATTCGGTTACATAAGGATGCACCTCCAAGAAATCAAGCACGCCTTGATCACTTCAGCTAGAAGTATCCCCAAGAACATAAGCTCATCACTGAAAAATGGAACTATCAAGGTGGTGGTCTAGGACCAAAAAAAAGAGGCTTGTAGTGCCCCATCGACGCACACAAGTGAGAATCAAAGTCAGGTCTTGGCTTTGGCATACCCACAACTAGGGGCACCAATGAGAACGGTCACTCTTTTTCAAACATTCACCACGACCTTTTCAAAATTGAAGACATTCTTGAGGAAGTTGAAAAGTGAGCCTATGATGATATCCCAGACCAAATCTCCCTGGGAGACTCTATTCTCCAAGAACTATCCATCCATTTTATTGACCTACCACTCGCCCATCCACAAGTCATAGATTGGGACCAACCAAGCGTGATACACATTAATGAGTTCACATCAGAGGAAGCACTTCTAAGATTCATGGGAGTTGAAACTCCTCACAAGAAAACAAAGCCAGATTCTACCTATATCTATAAGCTAGATCCCAAGGGGTATTTTGGAGAAAATTCCCAACATAGTTCTGATACACCCAAAACTAGAACTAAGGTGAAACTAAGACTAGTTAAGGTAGCGAAGAGAACCCCTCAGTAAGAAAATCTAGAGTCACAAGCAGAACATGAGGATTTAGCATTGCCTCCTCAAGATAATCAACCAGAGATATCTTCTATTCTAATTGAGGATACTAGAGAAGTCAACATCAGTTCTTCAGAGATATCCAAACTTGTTCATATTGCTGCATCCCTATCACAACCAAGCTGATCTCCTCTTTGAGGTCTTAAGAGAGAACATTGGTTGATTTTCATGGTCATATCAGGACATGCCAGGACTTGATCCATAGCTTGTAGTTCATCATCTTGCAGTCGATCCAAAGATCAGGCCCGTCAAACAAAAGCTTAGAAAAATGCGGCCCAAGGTAGCATTACTAGTCAAAGCTGAATTAGAAAGAATATTAGCTACTAAGGTTATCTAACCTATCGACTACTCAAAGTGGATCTCCAACATGGTCCCCATCACTAAGCCTTCTAGTGACATCAAAATCTACACTGATTTCAGAGATCTTAACAAATCTTTTCCAAAAGATGATTTTCCCTTACCCAACATAGATATGATTGCAGACCTTACAGTTGGATATGAAATTTTGTTCCTCATGGATGGATTTTTTGAGTATAATCAAATCAAGATTGCAGAAGAGGATCAACATAAGACAACATTCACCACCCCTTGGGGAACCTTTTGCTACAACATGATGCCTTTTGGCCTAAAGAATGCTGGGGCTACCTATCAAAGAGCAATGACAACCATTTTTCATGATCTCATCCATAACATTTTGGAGGATTATGTGGATGATATCTTGGTCAAATCTCATACCTTTATCGATCATCTTGTTGACCTAGAGAAAGTCTTTGATAGGTTAGCCAAATATCATCTCATGCTAAATCCCAAGAAGTGTGTCTTTGGGGTCACATTTGGCAAGCTTCTAGGCTTTATAGTGTCTAAACGAGGTATAGAGATCAACCCCAAGAAGGTCAAGGCTATCTTAGACATGCCTCCTCCCCAGACATTGCGACAGCTTTGCTCTCTTTAGGGAAAGCTTCAATCCATCTGGCGCTTCATCTCCCAGCTTGCAGATAGGTGTACACCATTTGCACATTTACTAAAGAAGGATGAGAACTTCAAGTGGGATCCTTTATGTCAGCACAATTTCGATAAGCTCAAGCAGTATCTCACCAATCCCCCTATCTTGGTTCCACCAGTTCTTGGTCATCCCCTAATTTTGTACATATCAGCAATGCCTACTACTCTAGGGGCACTTCTAGCATAGCTCGATGACTACAGTAGAGAAAGAGCCATCTACTACATCAGTAGAACCCTAGTTGGTTATGAAATCAATTATACTCCTATGGAAAAAGCTTGTTTGGCAGTTGTTTTCTCAACTCAAAAGCTACACCACTACATGCTAAGTCATACCATCCAACTAGTCTCCAAGATCGACCCTCTCAAGTATATGCTCTCCAAAACAACACTTATAGGCCATTTGGCCAAATGGGTTATGCTCCTTAGCGAATTTGACATCTAGTATGTTGACAAAAAGGAAATCAAAGGGCAAGATATAGTAGATCACCTAGCTGATGCACCTCTAGTAGATACATATCCTTTGATCATAGAATTTTTAGATGAACATGTCTATCTAATTGAAGAACAACCCCCATGGAAACTTTATTTTAATGGCTCACACACATCTTGTGGATCAGGGGTAGGAATATTGTTGGTCACACCTCAAGGAGATTACATTCCAAAAGCCTTCAAGCTACAATTCCCTAGCACCAACAATATAGTTGAATATGTAGCTCTCATAGCAGGATTAAAGATAGCTATAAAATGGAACATTACTGAGTTACAACTTTGGTGATTCTCAGCTCATCATCAAGCAAGCCCTAAATGAATATCAAACCAAAGATGAAAAGCTATTACCCTACAAAGAGCTAGTTGATCAGCTAACCCAACATTTTACAAGGCTTCAGTTTACACAAGTGCCTTGAATACAGAACAAAAAAGTAGATGCTATGGCTACTATAGGCTCACTCTTGGAAATTCCCTAAGAAGCTACACAGTATGAGTTTTTAGTCGAGCAGCTCCTCACACCCACCTATGCGAATGAGGATTCAAATCATGTTTGTATCTTGGTTGGTCACCAATCCCCTTGGTACCATGAGATTCATGCTTACCTTAATGATGGTATCATATCCCCTCACCTCACACGTACCCAATGCTAGAACCTCATTCAAAAATCATCCCGCTATGTTATCATAGCCAATACCCTATATTGTCAAGGTTATCACGATACTCTCTCACAATGTTTAGATGAAAATGAGGCCGCGATGGCATTAAAAGAAGTACATTCTAAACTTTGCGATGCACACATGAGTGGTATTTTCCTAGCGCAAAAAATCCTTAGAGCATACTACTATTGGCCTACCATTGAAGAAGACTCCTGTGACTTTTTCAGAAAGTGTCTCCCATGTCAACAGCACGCAAATCTTGTGCATGCTCCAGCACAGGATCTACTGCCTATTGCACCACCTTGGCCTTTCGCTTGTTGGGGCCTTGATCTAGTTGGAACTATCACACCTCTCTCATCTAATGGACATAAATGGATAATAATAGCTACAAACTATTTCACTAAGTGGGTGGAAGCAGTCCCCCTAGTCTCAGCTATAAGAGTTTAGGTCTCCAAGTTCATCTTGTACCACATTGTTTGCCACTTTGGTATCCCATCCACCATCTTCACCGACCATGGAGGTAACTTTGAAAATCTCAACATGGAAGAATTATGCACTTCCCTCTACATCCATCACCACTTTTCTAGCCCATATTTCCCACAAGGTAACGGCTAGGCAGAGGCAACTAACAAAATCCTCCTCAAAATCCTAAAGAAAGTTGTCAATGATTCCGGCTGCGATTGGCACCTACAAATAAATCCAGCCCTATGGGCCTATTGAACCTCCTTCTGTACATCCATAGGAACAACACCATACTCCCTAGTCTATGGTGCTGAAGCAGTACTACCCATAGAGGTTGAACTTCCCTCCTTGCGCATATTTTTGCAAGGGAAAATATCAGATGAAGAATACAGAGTAGCTCAGCTCACCCAGCTAGATCTCTTAGATGAGAAATGACAACAAGCCTATGATCATATCACAGTCTATCAAACTCATCTTAAAAGGAATTTCAACAAGAAGGTTCTTCCATGACACTTTCAGCCGGGTGACATGGTCCTCAAAGAAAATATGAAAGTCCAAGCTGATCGAGAAAAGAAAGGCAAGATTGAACCTACCTAGCTTGGTCCTTATGTTGTCACTGCCTCCTTTGGCTCTGGAGCCTATCAACTATCTACACTAGAAGGAGAACTCTTGAATGATCCTACTAAAATCATTCATATCAAGAATTTTTATGCTTGAAGATCCTTGGTATACCCAGCTTTTGAAAAATACAAAAAAAATAGTAAAGAGAAATAAGCATCCAATGGTGAAAACTTGGCAATTCAAGTGCCTTGGATAGGTACCTTGGTGAAAACTTGGTAATTAAGGTGCCTTGTGTACTAACACTAATCTATTATCTATCACTATCCTATCCCTCATCCATCCACCCACCATCCCATAACATAACTACTTGTTCCCTTGGTGTTCCAACCAAGTATCCAAAATCTAATGAAGCTTGTAAATACCTCAGCTTGTAAATCTTGTACCTCAGCTTGTAAATCTTGTACCCCAGCTTGTAAGTCTTGTATAATCCCTTGTATCATAGCTTGTATATCCAAATCTTGTCCAAAGCTTGTACCATATTCCAGCTTATATTATATACCAAAGCTTGTATCCTAGCTTGTATCTCATCACATGCACACAAAGAACCCCATTTTCACTTATGCTTTTCGCAAACCATCTACCTATCCACCTATCAACTATTACAGACATCGCACCCTTCACCAACATTTCCATCTCACAAAAATCAAAACATGAACAAACCTTGTACATTTGTAACATATCTTGGTCTATCAGCTTGTACATCCTCTTTAGCTTAGTACCATTGTATCTATCCAACTTTTGTGTCAGGTCCCCCCTTGATCAACATCTTGCAAACATTGCACAACCCTTGGTTAGCTATTCTAATGTATCCTTTAGCTAGAGATCCTGTCACCAAAGTGTTATCCTTCTTAGTTTAGCTTGCCAAATGCATCACTCATCCAGATCCATCAGCTTAGGTGCTCTCCGATAGATCCTTGTAGGATATAGCTTTCCTCATGTCTGATCTTGGTCCGTTAGTACCTCATCCCACCCATCTCATTGGCAAATGGTTCTCTTTTGGATTTTTGCTTTCTTTTGATTTGGAATCTTCCCTTTTGGGTCTTGAAGTATCTTTTTCAAACAATCTAATTGTTCCCTCCTCAAGGTTGCCATGATTTTCCATATCATGGTATACTTCGAATGGGGCAATTTGGGTGTAAGGTCTTGATCAAGTCTTTTATTTGTTTTTCTTTTTTCCTTGTGGCTTACCCAGTGTTGGTTCCACTCTAAATCTTTTGAGATTCATGTGTGATGCTGGGGCAATCCTTGCATGTTTGTTTTGAGTCAATTCGTCAGTCCTTTGGACAGTTGGTGAAAAGGCCTTGATGTTCTTGGTAACCTTGGTAATTAACCAATAGTCCTATAGCAAATCTAGTGCTCAACTACATGGTGGTACTTCTCTTTGAAGTATCTCCCTACTCAAAAAAGCTTCAATGGTTTCTCTTCATCTCCATTATCCCCCATCCATCTCTAGCATCCATCTCTCCTACCCCAAGCTTATGCATCAGTATCTCTTTGAATCAATCTTCACTTTTAGCTTTAGGGATCCACAATCCTAGTCTTAGGGATCTACCAATCCAATCAATCCACCAAGCCTCATCTTTCGAGCTCCACAATCCTAGTCCTAGGGATCTCCGAAACCCATCTTCCGCCAATCTGACTCTTTGAAATCTTGTTGCATCAGCTTTATCATCCCATCATCCATCTCCCTATCCTGGATTCCTTTTTATAGCACTCTGCTCCTTCATCCTCTGCAATCTTTGAGATCTTAAGCTTGCTTCCTCTTGTGCCTCTAATTCTCCCTTTATCATTCTCCCATAATGAGAGTTTGAGCTAAGTAAACCTCTTCTCTTAAGCCAATCTGAGTCTCCTTTCTCCTCTCAGATTCTTGTACTTTTCAAAAAGCCGTCGAGCCTTGCTTTCTCTCTCTGCCGCCTTTTTGAGGGGGCATCTCACAGTCCATTCTCTCCTCTTCTGCTCTAGCCTTGGGCATCTTATTTTCTTATCTTTGATGCCATGCCACTTGCGGCATCACATCAAAGAGGGGCAAAATGTAGACACCTAAATCCTTTAGAATATAAAGTATTTTTATTTTTTGAAAAAATTCTTGATGACATCATCATTAATGAATGAATTAATTAATTTATTTTTATGCCATTATATCCATTTATCTTAATTAAAAAATATTTAATTAAAGAATCTCTCCCAAAAATGTTTAAATCTTATTTAAACATTATTTCCTTATTTATTAATTATTTAATTAATAAATTGACCAAAAAATACAAAATAAATAAAAAAATTATTTTTTGCCAAAACTTGGCCAATTTCCTTAAGACCATTAACCTCTTCCAAAATCTTCTAATCCTTATTTAATTTTGATTAAAGGCTAATCCCATCATTTCTTACCCCTAATCCCAACTCAAAATATTTAATTAAGATTAAATATTAATCCTCATGTTTATTAAAAAAGTTTTAATAAATATCTCCTCAACCCAAACCCTTGAAATAAATAGAACTTTATTTATTTCTTAAAAATCTAATTTATCCTCATCTTAAGAAGTTCTAGACTCTTCTAGAAAGTCTTCATCCTCATCCTAGGAAGTTCTAGACTATTCTAGAAAGTCTTTATCCTCATCCAAAGTCTAGACTCTTCTAGAAGATGTCTTTAAACCTAATCCTAATCCCCTCCTAACCTTGTCACATTCTCTAAACATGGGTTAAGACTTACTAATCCAAGTCAAAGTTAACAAATATCTCCTCCTTCACCCACCCTCATTAAATGCCATCCACTTGCCTATCCCTAAGCTAATCCTAAACCATCCTTATCCATCCTCTAATCATTTTCACAATCCTAAGGAGTCTTAAAACCTTCTTAATCAAGTCCAAGTCGAAATTCCTTTCATCTCCCTCAAAATATCCCAACCATAAAAATTTATGAAGCCTACTAGGCCATAAATGACTCTTCCAAGCCCTTTCATTTATCTTACAAGCCATTATGAGGGTCTTTATGAAGATTTTATCCCTTGAGCCTCCTTTGTTGACTCATCTTTCTCCTTTCCTCCATCCTCTCACCCCGTGACATGTGTCACTCTCTGATTGGCTGTAAGAAAGCACAATCCATGTGCTCTCCTCTCATGCAATCTGAGCACTCCATGAGCTTTTCCTTATCCTTGCATCTTAGCCCTCAATCCCTCAAGCCTCTTGCTTATAAATTGGATTCTTCCCCTTTGCAAAAGAACACAATCCATGAAGTAAAGTCATAATGTCATTTTAAGAAGCCATTTTACATCAAAACCATACACTCACACCCAAATTCCAATTCCATTTGAAGCCCTTTTTGAAGCATAAGCTTGACCATACATCCTATCTATTTATACAAAGCCACTCAACAAGAGAGCTTCTTATTCAGAGAGCCCATTAATGGATCATATTCTCAATTGAGAGCTCATCTTAGTCTATCTTGAAGTTTATGAATTTTGTTTAGTTTGTAGAAGCTTTATTTAAATTTGATTTCTATTAGCATACTAACATTGCTTATATATATTTTGGCACGCCCGATGGGACCCCGCATGGGTCATCTTCATTAGCTTTTTTAGTCAAATTTTGTATGTCATTTGCTAATTTTGGCTAATTTTTCTTTTTTTTGTGATTGGTAGGATTGTATAAATTAGTTTTGTAGGTCCACATGAGCATGAAGAAGACAAAGGAACTCATAGTCTATCTCATAGTGTTTGCAGATTTTTCAAGCTTATAGGTGGACAAAACACTTGGAATTCTTCTTCCTCTTCTTTTCTATATTCTTCTTATTCCATCTACTTCTTCTTGTTCTTCTTGTGGGAGATCTTGGCCATTTTTTTTTTAAGGAAGTAAAATCATCCACACTTCCTTTTAGTGCTTAAAATGAACCCCCAAATCATACTTAAATCCATTAAAAACTAAAAATTTGCAAAAAAAAAAAAAAATCTTTTAACAATTGAAACTAAACCAATCCAATCATTTGCATCCTTGCAACACCAAGGTTTTAGATGCATTCATGCAAAGTTAGGAACACTTCATTTTTGAAAATTTAAAAAGAACTTCAAGTTTCCATTTCAAAAGGTTCAAAATCAACACTAAGTGCACACTAAAATCTAAATCAAACTCAAAGCATCAATCAAGGATAAAATGAACGTCATTTTCAAATATTTTAAAGTTCTTTTAAAAATCTCATGAAAACTAAGAGTCCTAAATGGTTGCCAAAATTGTCCTAAAAGCTTTGTTATTTGTTCCAAACAAATGTCTTGTTGCAAAATCTTGAATGTTTCTTATATTTTTTATGCATCAAAACAATCTAGGAATATCATTTTTGGGCTTAAAACATGCAAACTAGAACACAAAATCTTGAATGAAAAGCAAAGTCGAAAGAGTCATTTTTCACTTTTGAGTCCAAGACAATCTTAAATGATCTAAGGTTAAAACAAAGCACTTCAAAGTTCTTAAAACAAAAAACAAAATCTCAATCTTGAATGCTCAAAGGAAAAAAACTTGAATGTTTAATCACTTGTCTTTGAATGCATGTTGCTAAAATCACTCTTGAGTGCCATGGATTAAAATCAAGTTTTTTTATTTTTATCAATGCATGATTAAAACAAGAAATCCAATCTTGAATGCAAAAGATCAATTAATCATTACAATATCTCACACTTCATCTTTCGGGGCATAAAAAGAATCTACATTTTAGAAACTTTCTAAGTTATAAAAACAAATAAAGACACTTTGAGTGAATTTTTTGTTGGACTCACCCTCTTTAATCACCCATCATTCTAACCATTGGTTGTAGTATCAGTGCCATATATGGGGATGGGTCTACCTAAGAAGGTGTTAAGTGCTTCACAAAAATCAAATTATACTCACTTAAATTTTTATTGGTTTTTCTAAGTTAGAAAATTCCTTGAATGCACATTAGTCTCGCTAACACTTCATTTGGGCATAAAAAAAAAATTGAACAAATCTTGACGTGGAGGGCCTCCAAGTGCACGCTTGAAATTGAATTTCACACATCTTTGTTTTGGGATTAAAACAAACTCACACTGAATATTGAATGCCTTAAAGAAAAATCAATCGATACTTGACATGGAGGGCCTCCGGGCGCATGAGTTTACTTTTGTTGACCGTAAATGTTCCTGGTGTATTCATTCTTCGATCGATTTTACTTTTGTTAATGGTTCAAGTTGGAATTGAACATTTTCATCCTAAACATGTGTGTTTGCAAGGTCGAGATTAGAAAACTTAAATTTTAGTTGGAAAAGAATTCTGTCTTTTAGCCCAAGATCATCCAATTCTTCTCTCCCCTTGTCATCTTTCGAGGCCATTTTGGGTGCATAAGATTAGGATCCAAAATTTTGTTTAATTTTTAGGAGGCCTGCTTGGGGATTTCATCACCCCTTGGGATGACCTCAACTCCAACATTCTGGCAGAGTATAAAGATCGAGAGGTGAATCCAAAGACACCTCTCTTGGAATCAAGATTTTGTCACTCGGGCTAAGCCTCAAGGAACTTTATACCCTTGAGAAGTGAAAGAGGAGAAGTGGGTTACCACTCCTCTTAGTTGTGTGACATTTTTTTGGTTTCATCTATGGATTTAGGCCTCATGTACCTTGGGTATATCAAAGACTCCCTAGCTAAACCAAATTTCAGCCTTGTAGAAAAACATCTAAGATGTTAATGTGTTTGAAGTGACTGATCAAAATATTTGTAGAACATACACACTCCGTGGCACAAGTATCACATTCTGAGAATCACAAACTTCTATCTGGTTGTTCCTATCTATTGCTTGATTTTTTACTTGTTGAACGAATGTTTGCCAAACTTGGTCAATCCTAGCTTAGGGCACACTTAGCATAGTCACTGCCTATTCCAAAAGTTGAACAAGTTGAAGCAAAACAACCAAAATCTCTCTAAGCCAAGCACATTCATGAATTTATGTCAGAACAACCCAAACCCAAATAGAAGTTTCACAAAGTCAAACTCAAGCCATCTCAGCCATACCAAGAACTTTCAGCCAAGAGAAAGGAAATAACACCAAGCCCTTGAATTGCCAAACTCCACAAAGTAGAGGATAAAGCTGCCAACAAAGCACTTCAAGATGCTTGGTTAGATCGCACTATCCAACTTAACCAACATCTAGGAGTTAATCCTGCTTATGCATTACCAACTAGGCATGATTTCTATGATTAGATCCCCTTGTTTCTCCACATCTTCTTGCATAAGCTTCACTTTAGAGTCATCCTTGTAGGTAAGCCAACCATATGTAGTCCTTCCCTTAAGCATTTTAGCTCATCCATCTCATTTAGAACCAAACCATCTAGCCAACAACCCAAAATCTTCACATCCAAGCCTTCAAAATTGTTGTCACTTTGCCAAAAGTTTGCCATTTGTAACATCTTCCAAATCCACCAATCTCACCAAGGTTATCCCTTTGACAGAGATTTTTCTAGGGTAATCTAGCTTTGTCACTTGTTATCCCTCATCACCTTGAGCTAAAGTTTGGGATCCACAAGTGGTCAATCTCATGTTCTTCCTAAAGGATCATCAGTCTATCCTTAAGTTGATACAATCACCACCAAGCTTGCACATAGGAAAGCAGACCTTTCATGCTTTGGCAACATATCTTTGAAGTTAGAATCCCCAACCTAATCCTCCTTAGGTTTTGTCATACAGCTTTGCCTCAACCTAGGAAATTATTTGCATAGAAAAGCCTTCCCCCTTTGCATCCATCAACATTGTTGCATCTCATCCCTTGCGATCTAATACTCTTTACTTTGAAAATTAATTTTCCTTACACAACCTCATCCATCCACACACATACAATGAGATTTATCCTTCCTTATAAAGACACTTGAAGAGTTAGGGTTAGGTATGGATCTACGATCCATATTGAATCTTTGTTTCCCACTCATTCCTTGCACATTTACTATTGGTTGCATGCCTTCTCTATTTTTCTTATTGGCTACATTTAGATTACATAGGAAAAACAAAAGATTCATTCTTATCTTTTTAATCCTTTGAGATTCGTCATATGTCGACCATGAAAATGATTTACATCTTCATTTGTAAAATTACAAACTCATATGTGGATTCTATGTTGCTCGACACTTATTGATTCTAGATGTTCATCACATATAAAAAACTAGCTTACTTAGCTCCTGTTGTATTTTTGTATTACTTGGCATTGTCTATGACTCGAAACTCAAATGTCACTTGGCACTTGTATCATGCTCGGCACCTAAAGTCATTTGACACTTGAACTTCACTCAGTACCTAATCTTTAATTGACACCTAAAGGCTGCTTGACACCTGAAGGTCACTTGGCACCTGATGTCTTTCTTGACTCGGCTCATGTTGTGGCTCAGGATACATGGTGTACTCGGCTCTAATATAGAAAGTGGTTAAGTGTGTTGGCACTCAAGTGTCAAAAACCATTTTGAGGCTAACAATCTCCCCCTTTGACATGAGTGACAAAAACACTTAACTGACCTTATGAGTACATTCACTAATCTACTTGGTATATACAAAGGTTTTAAAACCTTAATCAAAATTTTGTAATTTACAATATATATACCTCAAAATTATTGTAACTCCCCTTGAGTTGATTGTGCTATTATTTGTGCTCTCTTGGAAACCAAAATTTGATGTTGTATATCATGCTCCGCCTTTTTATCTTATCTTCCCCATTTGTGTCTCCCTCATTCTTTCTCCGTCTTATCTTGTCTTCCCCATTCTTGTCTCCCTCATTCTATCTCCCTCTTATCTTGTCTCCCCCTTTTTGACACTTATGTCAGAGGGTTTTAAGGGTTAAGACCATATTTTGCCAAAAATGTGCTATTTTCCTCCATACTCATCCCAAGAGCTGCATCCCCATTATGCAAAGCAATTTTCAACGATTTATGCTTGAGGAAAGTCTCTGTAGCAAGGTGAATAAGTCCTTTTGAAGTAGAAAGATTAGGGTCTTTCTTGAGAACAGTTTCAACATAGACTTGTTCTTTATGGAGGATTTCCAAATATGGGGTAATAGAAGATTGGAGCTATAGTAGTTTTGCCTTGATGGTGGCCTCTTATGCTGTTAATAGAGCTATTTCTTTTTGAGTGTGAAGCATTTGAGAAAAATGCTTCTCACTTTGAGCTGGATCTTTTGGTAGCTGCATGCTAGAAATACTCAAATTTCTCTCCAGGCTCATTATCTTCTGGCTAGTCTCTTGTGTGAAATATAAGAAGTCACACAAATTTTTGTACAATGAGAATATATTCTCAAGTACCCTTTTCACTTTGTCTATGACCTTTGCCAATTCAATCTGTGAAAGTGCTATTTCACTAGATATTTTCTCATTAACTTTTTCTTGAAATTTTCTTTCAAACCATTCCATGAGTTTTGCATTTGTCTCTAGGTCTGCATTTGTCACCTGTTCAACAATATCTAATAATTGTTCCATGATATGCTTGGACTCATCTGGTGACTAAATACTGAAGGCATCCATAAATATGTCTTTTATTTCATGTAAAGTTTGTTTTTGTTGATACTCCTTCTTGAGTATCTCTTTCCTCTTTATTTTATTTAATGCCTCCTGCACCTCATTAATTTGATCAATGTTTATTGTTTTTGAGTCATAACTTGGTATGACTATCTCCTCATCTAGTTCATGGTCTTCATAGTGAAGTACCCTTACAACTTTTGTAGAGCTTGATCCTGGTTCTGATATTTGTAATGGCTTTTGTGAAGTAGTCCTCGAGGTAGGAAAAATTATCAAGGTTTGTATTGCCTACTGCTCTTTAGGGGTTTCTTCTATTTTCTCCTCCTACTGTCTACCTTGATTAGTTATTGTAATTGTAGGAAGTGCACCTTGAGTTTGTGTTGTAGGATCAGATGTAATAGTCTATCCTGTTTGTTTTATTTCTTTGTCTACTACTGCACTCAACTTCTAAACTGTGGTGGCAACTATGCCTATTGAAACAACTGGTGGCATTTGAAGTTGACCACTAGTAGCTGTAGAGATGATGGAAGGTGGTTCTTGTGGATTCACCTTATCTCTAATTGTGTTTTCTAGTAGTTTTTTTAATTCATCCATACTGATCAATACTGGATCTGCACATAATCTTGCTTGTTGCATAGATTGGTCAAGGATCATTTTGAGATCCTCTATAGTTAATGGATTGATGCTCTGAGTAGAAGTGTCAAGAACATCTTGTACAGTTATAGTTTATGTAGGTGTGATGGGTACATTAGGAGGGCTAGAAGGTGGCAATTGTGTGTCTTGCACACTCTGATCTTGTTGCTACTTTTCCTCAGCTATTGCTGTTTCAGTTTTCTTTTGTGTCTCCTCCTCTATTTCTTTTTTTTCTTCTTCCTTCTTCTTTTCTTGTTTGTTTTCTTCTTCCTTCTTTTCTTCTCTACCATGCTCTACTCCTATCTTCTCTTCTCTCCTTTTTCTTTTCTCTTCTGGTGGAGCAATAGCTTCTTCCTTATATTCTTCTTCAAGAAAATCTTCAATCTTTTTGTACAAGTTCTTCCATGATTTTTTTGTTCTTTGTACAATATCTTCCATTTTTTTTTAGAGAATGAAGAATGCCCTATATTTAGGTGTAAACCTAGAATTGTTCCTTTTGACTACTTTCCGTATTTGCTCCTTAGTCAAATCAAGCAGTATGCTTACTAGGGTTGTTTCTCTCATCTCCTTCTTCATTCTCAAATAGAAATGCCATCTGTCTTCTACAATTTTAGACAGTTCATTGAGCAATTGTCCATCTAGTTCAAGAGGAGTGTACTTGAACTGTGCCATCATTCCATAAACTGATTCTTCTATTCTATTCTGTTCTTCTTTAGTGAATTTATTGAAATCAACTTTATTTATGTTGCTTAAATCTCCATTTCCAATCTTTTTACATAATGTATAGCTTGAAAAATGGCTTACCTTTTCAGATTGATCTTCTTCATCAGTATTTGGTTGAGCTACATATTTTCTTCTTTTCCTTGGCTCTTCCTGTGTCTTCTTGATTGGTTTCTTCTTTGTAGTATCCTCTTTAGCTTTTTGTGTAGAGGCCCTTGTTGCAACTCTAGTTGTTGGCTTTTGGGGTGATGGCATGGTAGTTTTTTTTGGTTTGGACTGAGCTAGAGGCAGATCTTTTGCCTTTCTCTTCTTTGGCTCGGCCTAGATTGGTGCTTCCTTGGCTTCTTCTTCCTCATCACCTTCCTCCTTGTCTTCACCTAGGCTTTGAGTTAATTCCATTGGTCCTTGCTCTTGTTCATCCTCTTCATCATCATTTTCATCATCTTCTTCTTCAGCTTTAGCCTCTACCCCTTCACCAAATTTCTTCTTAATTTTCTTCATTAGTTTATCTTTCTTTTTCAATGTGGAGGTAGTTTTTAATTCCATATTTATCTTTGACCTTACCACATCATAAGTGTCAAAGTGTGGGGCACTCTTATCTGTCTCTTCTGCCAATAATGTAGTTATTGCTATAGATGCTTCATCAATGTTAATTTCATAACCAAATGGCCTTAGCCATCTCACTCTTGGATTTGCTACTTGGATATAGGTGAATTCAATATCAACTAAGAAGCATATATCATTAATATGTTTTTCTACTAAGGAAATTGGTATCCTCACTCTTTGTTTCATGGATTTCTTGAAATCCTCAAAATAACTTATCATCAGGGTATCAAAATTGTCTCCCATTTGTTCTATATATTCATTCATTTGGGATATGATAGTCCTATCACTTCTCCATGTAACTTTTCCAAAAGAATAAAATTCATTCTGAACATAAAAGAATATACAAACCAAAATTGTTCCAAATTTACATTGGGCACCCTTTGACCTTCTTATAGCTGTTAGGTTTTCATTTATCTATTGTAGTTGCAGTTCAACAAGATCATAAGTATGATCCTTTTTCACCAATTTGTAACCTACATCTACTACTATACATGGCACACTGTTCAGTCTACTAGATTGGTAGAATTTGTGGGCAATAACTCTAACAAAAAACTCAACTAGAGGATCTTGAATGGTATGAATAGTCATTCCTTTTTTGTTCCATTGAGCACCTATATTCTTTTCAATGACCTCCTTGGATTCACTTCTCAAGGTCTTATGCTGATCTAGGGTAGGATATCCAGTTACCCTATGAATTATTCTTTTTGTGAGTTTGATAGGGACATCTTCTAACCATAGACTACCATCATGAATTCTACTCAGTACAAGTCTAATCCACTTTGTCTTGAACATGGTGGGAAAAATCAAAACTTGTGTCAAACCCTTCCTTTCAACATTTTTGTATTCATCTTTTAATACTCCATTGACACACAGCTTCGCAAAGGTTTCTCTTATTTCCATGTCTCCTAGGGCTCCTATCTTGCAATTGTAGCATCTTCTTACATCCTGGACCATAACAACAATTGGGGGTATGCAAGAAAGGGCTTCGACTGGGTTGTTCTTGTATGAAACTTTAGGAATAGGTCAAAAATCAGGCTTCCTAACCTCATTAGACACTAGCTGGACTTCAAACAATTCTTTTTCTTGGGTTTTGTTGGAACTCGAAGCCATTTATGCAAACTAGGGTTTCCTTTACCCAGAAATATGAAACTGCATAGCTCAACACAAATGAAAATACCTAAAGATCGATGAAAATGCATTGTAGGAGGTTGCAATCTACTTGGAATGCTGGATTCTCTACTGTGAAGTCACTCTACACTCTTTAGCTCCTTTTCTTCTTGATCGCGATGAGGAAAAATGATTGAAATTGCAATAATATACCCTATTTCTATCGAATTAAATGCTCAACTACAAACTCAGCTTACACTACATTTCCATTTTACTCAACTTCCATAGGAATTACTCAACTCGGCATCAGTCATCAATATTTTGTCTTGGCATCTTATTTCATACAGATTCATACTTTGCATTGCTTCTTCATGGTTTAGGGCTGATGTATGATGCTTCCTTATATGTATCAACCCCATAGACTCATCTTGAGATTAATTGGATGAGAAAGGATCACTTGACCTTGTGGGTGAAGTGACCCTTTCATTGGATTTGCTTGATTCATTCTTTTTCTGCCATGTCTTCTTCATGTCTGTTCTTATTGTTCTACATCAATCTTTTCTTTGCCCTTGTTTCATTCAATTTTTGTTGCTTTTGACCTTGTAGAGTAGTTTCTACTAATATGACCAGTTTTTAGGCAACTAAAACATGTGGTTTGGCTTAGCCACCTACTATAATTCCCTCTAAATTGTGTTCTTATGCAATTTTGGGGTATATGTCCATATTCATGAAAATAATGATAGCTATACCTGGTGTTGTAATCCCAATGGTATTGACTTTCATTTCCTTTTGTTTTTGTTGGTTGAATTGATGTCCACATAGGCTTTGATCTGCATTCAAATGCTCTGTGTCCATACTTGTTACAATTATGACAATGTCCATCAAATATTTGTGTCCTTGTAACTCTGAATCTACAATTTTGTGTCATATGTCCTTGCATGTTGTACTTGTGACAGTCACTCTTGTTTTTGGGTGTGTTTGTCTGATTGATTCTTCTACTCCTACAAACGTTAGTAGTATGCCCTCTTTTATTACAATAATGACAAGTAGGTTAAGAATCCTTACCTTTGTCACTTTTTTTGCTCAAAACTCTTTGATGATTCTCCAATTTCAGTGTTGTTGTATCCAAGTCCTGATGTATCATGGGTTGATCTTGGAAATTTCATCAACTGTTCAAAGTACTTAATGGCTTCACTTGATTTGTTGAGATTCTTTGCTACCTCTCTTTCTCTATTCAGTTCATTCTGCAGTTGTTCATTCTGCATCTTCAAAGTAGAGATCTCAATATCTTTCATATTGAGTTCATGATGAAGATTCATCATTTGGGCAAGTGTATCGATTTGCATGTTTGAGATCCTTGATAATTCAGTACATTTTTCTTCAAGTCTGTTTGCAAGATTTCTTTTTTCATCGTCCATCATGACTTTATCCTCAATTGCTCTTTTCTTTTTTTCAGTGATTTCACATAACATTATGGCCTGAGATTCATGTTCCATCTTGAGAGATCTTATCTCATCTGCTTGAACTTTGTTTTTCTCCATCAGTTCTACTATTGCTACATCAAACTCTTTAGTGTCTCCATTGGCAAATAGTTTTGTGGTATCTATTTCCTTGTAGTTTTTTATCATTTTCAACTATGGCTATATCCTTTCTTCTTTTCAAAGATTTTCTCAATTCCTCCCTTGCTTCCTCTACTTTGTGTAGAGCCAGTTCCACATCAATCATTGGATTGTTAATTATCTTCCCAACTTTGAAGACTTCCATCTTTACATCTTTTCCTCCAGGCTGTTAGGCTTCCTTCTTGTGAGAACTTGATGCTCTGATACCAATTGTTGGAATATTCAAATAGGAATAATACTTCTGAGAGGGGAGGGGTGAATTAGAAGTACTGTACTTTTACCATTAAAAATTTTAACTGAAAGTAGATTGCATGCATATAAACACATCAAATAATTATGAGAAACATATATGCATTACCACATAACACTTGAGATTTTGATAAACCAGAAACCCTCCAAGAATAAGATGGTAAAATTGGGGTGGGGATGATACCCACAAAAATTACTACAGAAATAATGTTTAACCACTTCTGATGGTCTGCCCTATTAAAGGCCTACATTGTTAAAGGCTATACACTGTATCAATAGTGACCTAATTAAAGGATTTCAAACACTTTACATGAAGTGTTACCATGTTAAAGGATTTGATCACCTATTTATAGGATCTACAAAATAGCTGATAAGCTAACCTATCACCATAGGGTTTTCTTTCTAATACAATTTTTGGAGAGTATTAGGTATAATAAACCTGATAGCTTACAATCCTTCGATTGTTGAATACAGGCACTTGATATGCTTTCTCTGATCTTGATCCTTTGTGATCTAATACTCTTTACTCTAAAAATTAGTTTTCCTTACACACCCTCGTCCATCCACACACATACAATGAGATTTAGTCTTCCTTATAAAGACACTTGAAGACTTAGGGTTAGGTATGGATCTACGATCCATATTGAATCTCTATTTCCCCTTCATTCCTTGCACATTTACTATTGGTTGCATGCCTTCTCTATTTTTCTTACTGGCTGCATGTAGATTGCATAGGAAAAAAAAGCTTCATTTTTATCTTTTTAATCCTTCGAGATTCGTCATATGTCGGCCATGAAAATGGTTTATATCTTCATTTGTAAAGTTAAAAACTCATATGTGCATTCTGTGTTGCTCGTCACTTACTGTTTCCAGATGCTCGATACATATAACAAATTGGCTTACTCAGCTCCTATTGTATTTCTGTATTTCTCGGCATCATCTATGACTTGACACTCAAATTTCACTCGGCACTTGTATCATGCTTGACACCTAAAGTCATTCGACACTTGAACTTCACTCGGCACTTGATCTTCACTCGACACTTGAAGGCTACTCAGCACCTGAAGATCACTCAGCACCTGAAGGCTTTCCTGACTCGGCTCATGTTGTGGCTCAACATACATGGTGTACTCGGCTCCAATATAGAAAGTGGTTAATTGTGTTGGCACTCAAGTGTCAAAAACCATTTTGAGGCTAACAAAGGTTTGGCTAAACTCATGGATAAATCTAATTTGGATGCCAATCAGATAAATGTGGTAGTTGATGACCTTAAATCTGACTTATGTGACATGGATCATTGCGATTGGTATGCTAATGTTATCTATTATCTTCAAAATATGGAAGCTCCTTCCCATTTGACTAAACATGAAAAGAGGAGTACTAAATTACAAGCCATCAAATACATAATTGTTAAAGGCAATTTGTGGTCGAGAAATTTTGAGGGGGTGTTACTGAAGTGTATTGATCAAGAACAAGCAAAAGAAGTTTTAAATGAAATGCATACTAGAGTTTGTGGAGGACACTATATGGCCAAGACCACTACACATAAAGTGATGAGAGCTAGATTTTGGTGGCCATCTCTTTTCAAGGATGCTCAAGTCGTGACTAGGAAATGTGATGTTTGCCAAAGATTTGCTGGAAAACTAAAATTTTCAAGTAATACTCCATTAAACCTAGTTGAAGTCCAAGCACCTTTCAACAATGGGGTATGGATTTCATAGGTGAAATCTCTCCCAAATCTAGCACTGGCTATTCCTAGATTTTAGTTGCTATTGACTATTTCACAAAGTGGGTAGAAGCAATCCCTGCAAGAAATGCTACTACTAAAGTTGTTAATAATTTCTTGCTCAATAACATTATTTCTAGATTTGGTTGTCCTCAGAAGATTGTAACAGATAATGCAATGTCCTTAGGTCTTAAGAATTCAAGAAATTCTGTGACAAATATGGAATTGCTAGATCAACATCTTCCCCATATCATCCACAAGGAAATGGACAAGCTTAATCTCACTCTGAAATTGAACAGTTCCTTTCCCAACTAGGTTGAGTTTGGACAAGTTTCCCATAGAAATTTGGACATTGGCATTCTCCTCCTAATAACTAGAAAATTACTCTCTAACTCCTGTCATATGAAATGATGCCTCACTCTTCTTCTCACTTTGTGTGCTAAATCCCTTGATTGCTTTCCCTTTCTTTGCTAGAGTAATTTTGTCCTTTTCTACGTCACTTTTTTAATTCTTGTTGGCCCCATTGACTAGACTTAGTCTAAACTCCTCTTGAGTGAAATCAATCCATAGTCAATCTCAACTTAGTAAGGTATCTTATCCACTGACAACTTGAACAAAGACACTCCACTATTTAGATAATCTATTTAGGGCTATTCTCACTAGCTCATCATCATTGGGACTATCTCCAATAGCTGCTAACTCATCCTTGACACATCTAAGCCTGGTGAGGTAACTTGTAACATCTTCTCCCTAGTTCATCTGTGTATTCTTTAGCTTCTCTCTAAGAATCATCTTCCTGTTGGTGGTAGCATTCTAGTATAAATTTAGAATGGCATCCCACATCTTCTTCATTGTATCTAGCTCCATGAAATGTGGAACAATATGATCCTTGACACAATCAAGGATAATCCTCCTCACCTTGGCATCATCCTTCTTATATGTTGCAAGCTATTTAACATCTATAGGTACAACTATACAAGTGGTAGCATAATCTTTGATACCATTCTCTTCCAACAATAAAGAAATTCTAGCCTTCTAGACACCAAATTTTGAGGCACCATGTAATCTATCCTGATCTCTCAAACTAGCTAAAGCCATCTCAATGGATTAAGCAATAATAATTCTGAAGAGATCACAATTTCTTTCTTAGGGAAAGACTCTTCTACCCTCAACAATGCTCTAATACCATGTGAAAAATTAACTCTATTGCAGTAACTGATTATTAATCTCCTATCATAAATGATTATTAACTTGTCAAAAATAAATTCTTAGCTAATATCAAAAAATAACACAACTACAACTTCACCAATAAAATATGGAAGGAAATTTACAACATAAAGAGTACGATATTTTTAGACAAATAGTACCTGAAAAAACCCCTAATGGAAAACCAGTTCTACAGATGAGGAATTATATTAACTTCAACAAATCAAGAGATACAAAATTCCTTGCCTCTCCTTGGAAGAATTTAGACAACTTTCTAATTTCTCCCATTGATATTCCCTCGCTGTTATCTCAAACACTATTGCTACACCCTTGCTAATACTACAAGACTATTTGCTATCATTATAAACTCATTTGCTAACACTATAAATGATTCTACAACTCTTGTTGTTCTTTATTCTATTTTTCTCTCCAAGTGCCTCCCTTGAATCCCTTTTATAATACTTAACCAAGAGCTTTCTAGTTGCTTCTTGATCAAGACAACCAAACCTATAGGTTACTAGTGGTTTCTAGAAGGAGTCAATTAATTAACAAATATTATTTTGTAACTCTAACAATTATTTACCAATTAATCACATATGGACAAACAACTATTCAAGCTACCTAAAACTAACAATTCTTTTCTAGTACTTACCATCTCAAGAAAAAATTGAAGGTAACAATATAAATCATCTTCATTCATCTCTTCTCATGTCTTGTTTTGCCCATTTCATCTGCATTTTAATGCAACAAAAATCAAACACTATAATGGGAACCATTGCTTTTTCATGTGGCTGCATCCTAACTCATTCATTTCTGTCATTGCATTCAAATTCTATGATAGTTGTGAAAAAAGAAGAAGATTGGTCAAGATTTGAGTATATAATTTGGATGACATCCATTTTTAGCAGGAAATATGAATGAGAACATACTTATACCGAATCTAGTGGAAAATACAAGAATATGTTGTGGTTAGAGCTTACAATTAAATCTCAACATGGACTTTAATAATCCAATGGATTCAATTTTTTCATTCTCTTCCTTCAAAAATAATTTTGCAATGAGATATATTATCTTATGTATCAAATCTTTTAGGTTTTGATTGTAAATAATGTAGTGTGGCATGTTAAATGTAGAAAAATAACTGATCAATAGATGTTGGCACTTAGTCAAAGGTAATTCAGTTTTTCCCATATTTGATTGGGTCCAAATGGTCTAGGGAGGCTTCCACCTTTTTTTGTGATGGTGTTTGTATTATGAATATCGAAAAAACCATAGTAATTCAAGGATTCTCAAAATTTGGATATCAAATGAACTGATAATCAAAATCTTAGAGAGAGGTGAAATGAGAACAAGGAGTAGGAGTAGGGTTCTAGGAATTGAGACAAGTCAAGATTCATCATGATACTATATCTTTAGTTAGGGGATTTGAGAGTGAATATCTTGATTACAATGGATATAATGATTTTATTAATAACAGGTTTTAAATTGTTTTCATGTCAGCTTATGGATAGATTTTGAAGCTTAGAGACAAGATCAAATCTATTTGATTGCCTATGCAATCAACATGCAACCAATCTGAAAAATGGAATTGTAAAGAGGCAAAAAGGATGAATCTCAATTGTAGATTCATACCTAACCCTAAGTCACAAAATCTTTATAAGGAGATTAAAGCCCCATAATTTGAATATATAGAGATAGATAAAGAGAGAGAGCAAGGAAGCAAAAAGGGCTGAATTGAGTTGAAGGTGCTCAAGCTGACTTAGTAGAGTAGGAGCACTACAAAATTAGTTAGCAGAATAGAGGATTAGTGACACCACAATTTCATATTAGATCATATCAATGAGGATTAGATTGGATAGAACAAGAATCTAAAATTAGAAAAATTAGATTGTAAGTAATCAAATCAATATTCTACTATACTCTCTAACAATTGTGTCAGCAAGATGAAATCCTATGGACTTAGGTTGGTTTAACAACCATTGAGAAATCCTTTAACAGTTTACCTTCCAAGTGAATGTTTTGTAAATCCTTTAAATAGTTACACTTCTAGCAGGGTGTAAAATCCTCTAATAGGGTGGGACTTAATAGTCTCTTGTAGCCTTTAACATAGTAGGCCTTTCACAAGGAAGACATTATTGCTACAATAGTAAGTTGTGGGTGTCATCCCCATCCCAGTTTTACCTTCTCATCTTGGAGGGTTTCTAGGTGATCATATCTAGTGTCAAGTATTTTAATGCATGGTTTTATTTTTATGTTATTTCAATATGTTTCATGCATATATTGATTAATGTTAAAAAAATTATTGGTTAAAGTTTGGTACTTCTGATTCACCCCCCCTCTCAAAAGTATACTTTCTACTTGTAAATTCCAACATCATTGTCCTTTAAATAATATTATCTTGTGCAAACCTATTTGTGATGTCTTAGCAACAAAGATTCCACACACATTTAATAAAAAAATTCTCTCTTTCTAAAAATAATTGAACAAAAATTATGTAGCTGCTTCAATTAGTTAATCATGTATGAAAAAAACCTAATCTTTAACTTTACATTAAATAAGAAAAGTAAAGAGATGCAAATTAAGATCTACAGATAGTTTGTATTGGGAAAGTCACTTAATGAGATTTGACATTGTGATCTTATTCAAGAACACAAGTCCTCTCAAGTCCTATGTCATAAAATATAGGACTTATAAGTACTCTGAAAAGTATAATAGATAAAAGACAACAAAAAGATCATCCCATTTTATTTCTATGACACGAACTACCTAATAATTACTCTTAAAGTATGGTTCCATAGTCATGATTTGTCCTACACAATAAGCCATAGAAGAACATAAATACAATCAAAATGATTGAAGGTAACCAACAATCACAAAAATCTACAACATAAACAAAAATATGATGTATCAATTAAAAACTTGTTGAGAGCATAAGATAAATGACTATTTATTACCATATCCCAGTGAAATAGATGTTACATAAACCATATTTAGTTGGCCTTCATGATAAAGGGATTCAAGTCAAGACATCTCAGAGCATTTGTTGTAATGACATAACTGACGCAACAAAACAAATGTATATAGATATATATTAGGAAACCATTGTTCACTGACCATTGTCATTTACATGCTACTACATCGTTGATTTGGATTAAAGTTAATTCATACTATTAACATACCTTCAACAATATCATAATAGTTTAGTTATCACTTGTTCATCATTGTTATTTATACATCCCTTTTACAACCTTTGCATGCTCACCGTACCATTCTTCAATACTATTAGAAGGATCTCATAGGTCTATCACATCATGACAATTCCCTTTGAGCTCATGGAAAGATTTGAGACCTCAATCTTCTTAGTGCATCTTTTTGTATTACATAATAGGCCTCTCTATTTTTTCATGTCCTCATAATGGTGTCCTCCATGACTGCTCTAATGGATACCTCTACTTTTTCTTGCATATCCCAATCCACTGCTCTTAATTTCAATAGCGATGTCTTTCTTTTAGGATTATTGATTAATGTTCCATCATTTTAAAGCACTATATTTGATGGCAACAATAAAAGATAATATGTGACTATCCTTATTGTGATAGTCTCGTAGCCTTTAATTGTTTTGGATTTTACCTTCTAAGGTCCTCAAGATCTATTTCTACTCGCTGTGCATTAACATCTTTTAGACACTCATTCTATGATTTATGAATTTAAAACCTATACCACATTTAGTTTGATAAGAATGTTGTCTCTTAACTTTATAGTATTATACTTGACAATCAAACCATCCAAAACTTTTCATCAATATAATAATGACATAGTTTCTTTCCAAGAAGCATTGTCACCTAAACATTACCACATTTTCAAAGAAAGGGGGATCTAGTAGAGTCTCCAGTTTGAGAAAATTGGGCATTTGTAGATTCCTGAGAAGATCTACTATAGTCTCCAATTTGAGAATGTTGGGCATTTTCCAAGGCACTAAGGTCTAGGTTGGGAAAGAGGACATTTTATGCTAAGGCACAGCCATCAATCAATACATTCAACATGGAAGTTATGTGCAAAGGGTAGCCCATGGACCTATAAGTAAAGAGGTTACTTATCATTAAAGCACAACCAAGTGTTAAATATATGAACCAAGTTTCCCTTAACAAAGTGTAACACAATTATTTATAACAATCTTAAACTACATACCTCATTTCCTACACGAAACTCCTCAAGGTAAATAGGGCACTCACTATAGTCTATAGGTTGCCTTCATGTGGAATTTTGAAAGCTCCTAAATAAATGCTTCAACTGCTTCTCTCTGCATTTTACTCATTTTTAGTAAAAAAAAGGAAAAGAAATACTTGTTTAAATAAAAGAAGCTAATCAATGTATAAAAGAAAAAATAGTTGTTAGGGTTATCTAACCACTAGTCTACTACATCATAGTCTTTGAAAGAATACTTGAATTGATATATATTTAATAATTTCAAGTCCATGCATTAATTGAACTAAAATTACATGTATACCCCTAACCTATCTTCATGTACTATTACAATACCTCCTTCAAACAAATGGAACTGAAGGAAACACTAAATTCTTTAAGTTCCAATTATAATCAATGGACTACAAAAAATTGCTAACAATAAATAGATTCTTAAGGCTATTTATATTGAGAAATTTTAATAAAGTACATATTAGTGTAGCCTAATCTCCTATGGTGTTGGGAACATTTCTAGTGGTTAAGTTATAATATAACAATATTTTATGAAGTTATAAGTAGAAGAAAATTTGGAGAGACATCTAATAAAAAACATTTTAAGCTTGTCATCATGAATTTGACAAACAAAACAAATTGCTTCTACCCCTTGAATATTCTTGGTATACCAATTATTTACATTCTATTAGAAAAGACAATATTTACTTGTAGAAAATGAGTAATATTTTTAAATAAGTGATATTAAGTGACCTAATTTGGACAATCATTGGTTTCTTAATCCAGATAAACTTAAAAACAATGCTTTATAGATCATGTACAACCATGCTTAGGAATTAATGTTTGATTTGTAGGTGCAAACTAGACTATTCAAAATGAATATAGGATGGCAAAGATGAAATTTGCATGTTAAACAAATTATAGCATGAAAGATCAAAGTTTGGGACCCCAAACACTATTCATTGGTACCTTTAAAGTGGGTCTTAGTGCATTAAGTAGTTAAACACTAGATGAAACACATGTAACAACATTCATAGCATTGGTATGAATTTTTGCATGATAAAATTCCTTTGTCCAGGTATAGAAAATTCAGATTATATCCATTAATGGTAAGTAAGGTTTCTAGCTAAGTCATCCTTTTGTTAACCTTTGAAATTTTTTGTGAAAACCCTATGTCTCATTCCATTTAAAAATTTTCAAGCACGAAATATTTGAAAGATCAACTTGGGCAAATATTTTGTTTTCTTTTTATTTTTTCGTACCCCCGAGTTACCTTTCCTCTTAGATTCCTCACCATCCAATCTGAATAGATCTACTATTGTCGTTACCTCATTATAAAAACATGAGCACTTTTTATGTATAGCGAGGTAGCAAGTGCCAAAAAGTTATAAAATGGGACCGCAAAATGAAGATACAGTGATTGGAGATTTGTCTTTTGGTCGACTTTTCAGTCATGTACACCTTGGTAGCACTATCAGAATAGGAAAAGGGACCCAGTAGAAGTAGTCAGAAGTTAGCACCAGAATGAGGGTCCTTCTAATGCCTCGCTACCTTGTTATTGGAAAAAGTAAGCATCTTGTCATTAGTGAAGTAGTGAGGTGTCATGAAATCAAAGACATGATGGCCTCAAAATTTCTCGATAACCATGGTCTGTCTAGGTGGCATGACAAGCAATAACTACTATTTTTAGAAGTAGTTAGTAAGAGTGATGGTGATTCGATGGGTTATTATATTTCATGGTGCCAAGTTTTATTAAAGTTACCAGAGCTTGCTACCTCGCTATCAAAAATATTTGACATCTTGCTGTTAGCAAAGTAGTGAGGCACTGTGAAATCAATAGTTGGTGAGACCTCAAGTAACGTGGATGGGTTTTCATGCCATAACTTTGCAAGGATAAAATAAAACAAAAAATAAAATAAAAATAAATTTCTTTCAAAATAAAGGTAAGGAAGGAGGCTCAACAACTGTTAACTTGGAACGAAGCAGTAAGATAAAGGAGCAAGGCTATCCTACTAAAAATCTGGATTCAAGTTTTCTATGAGGAGATTCATAGTTGCTAACTACAAGATGCAAACTAATTGGAATGCCTATGGATAAGAGCCCTCGAGGGAAAGTACTATGTTGTGTGGGTATAACTTGGCTTGTTAGAGCAATGGGAAGATTTAGGAATGCAATACGAAGAAGTTTTATCCTTTCATTCTTTTAATTCCATTAAAATTGAGTTTACCTATGCTTGAATAATTTCCTTGATATTAATATTCCATTTTGTTATGAATTTGAATACACCCATACCTCCTACTTGAGTATGCATTATAATTTAATAAAATGAACTAATATTATTACTTTACATTTAATATTCAACTAATCATCAATAAAACTATCATCATTTTATTTCCACCTATTTTACCCATAACAATTAATTTAAGATAACAATATATCACTATATATATTCTTTTCTTTTATTAAAATGATCTAAATTAGAATATATTGTAACTAGAGTATCCTATAATTGATGGTATATATAAATAGCTATCACCTTAAGTTGTCACCTAATTCACATCCTAAAATCTACATAAGCTAAATCCAGTTATAAATAAATAAATAAGTAAAAATTAAGTCAAAACAAATAAATCAATTTTCTCTTTCCTAGAAAACCCACCTATATTGATTTGACTCTAATTTGGTTTGTTAATAACTTAGATTCATTTAATCTTATTTTAATAGTTCCATGACTTCATTAACCCCCAACCTATCACTGATACCTAGGCATGCGAATTTGTCTTAGTGTTAATGGAGGAGGTGTTGAATCGAATGTATGTTGAGTCAAATTTCAAGCTTACATGCCTCTTAGATGAAGTCAATGATGTACTTGTACTTTACTTATTTCAAAAGCATGCTCCATTCCCAAGTATATCGACCTCCACTTGAATGCTGATAGTGTGTCCTTGTCTGCACAAGACTTGAGGTGTAGGAATTAAAGAATGTTCTATATGATGCTAGATTTCCAAGATAAGGCTCCTATGGAATCAAGTACATGTTAGAGTCATGACTTGTAAGAGGAAATTTCTACTTCCAAGCATGTCACGTGGGTGGGAGACTTCATTAGGAACTTGTCAAATTTAAATTTTTTCTTCTTTTTCTTGTGGTGGTCGGCTAGGTAGTTGGTAGATTTAAAAGTTCTTTTGCCCCATTTTGTTTTAAAACTTAATACTATTCATTACTACAGGCTTAGGTAGAATAATAGCTAGGAATACATGTATATCCTCTTAATTAGGTTAGGTCGGTTAGAAATTTTAAAGCGTATATATGTTTTTTTTTTTAAAATATCATTATTATATGTACCCATCCCTTGGATTGGGTCATATCAAATCAAGACCAAGTCTGTCTTTTAGGGCCCGTTTGGTTGCGGGAATATAAAAATGGGAATAGGAATACCTATTCTAGAATACTTATTCTCAAATAGAGAATGGGGTTATGTATTCCTATTCTTGTTTGGTTCATCCTGAATTTGATGCAAAATACAAGGACTCAAAAATTTATGTTTTCTAAAATTAAAAAAATTGGAATAGGAATACGTATTCCTATTCCATCTATTTAGGTGGATTACCAAATCCTCATTTTTGGGCCAAAATTGGAATACGTATTCCAATTTTTTTCCTATTCCTATTCCGATTTGGTGCACCCAAACAGAGAATTAAAAATTTCCAGAATATACATATGCCTATTCCAGTTGTATTCCTGTTGCCAAACGGGCCCTTATTTAATAAGGTAGGTTTTGGAATTGGTATATATGTAAAAGTATATATATGTATATTTTCAACTTGACAACCCAAGTATTAATATTTAATTCCAAGTCTATTATTTTATTAGACTGTAATAGAATGACTTTTTTTTGCTTTGCCATACATTTTCCAGAATGTAATTATGCATCTACAGGTCACTCTTAAGCTTAACTTGTTGTCTAGTTTTCTCCCATGCATTCTCTATAGTTGTTACGTTGATTTGGTGTTGGTTTATCTTTACAAATGCGTTAAATTTTTTTTTATTCTACTAAACAATTTTGGCATTAGTCAAATAATCATATTTCTAACAAAATTTAGTTATAAAATAAATCTCAAGAAAGCATTGAAAACTGCAATTACTTGCTTCAATAATCAAAACACTTAATGCCATCATATTTCCATAATCTAAACTATTTGAGAATTCCATTTTTATCAATTGCACATCTTGCAACTAATTTATACTCATGTAATTGAGGAGATAAAGATATCCAAAGATCATATCAAATGCATTCTTAATGGTATAGCATGACTCAAATTCATATCTCTACACATTTCCAAAACTTAAGTATAAATATTACTACATCAACAAACAAAATTTCTCCTTCATGATAATTTTGAATTCACATTTAAGTCACAATGTCAAGCAGGAACAAAGGTGGTAGAATGACCATTTCAAGCTAAACACAATGGAAGGTCCATTTGAGTACATACATTATTCAAACCCTCTTCTATGATCTAATGAATTGGAAACAATGCTACTCTTCTTACAATACAATTTCTTCACATAATAAGTGGAGTTTATCTCCCCATTTACAACACAATAGTAATGAGTCTTCTCCTATACAAAGAATGAACTTCATGGACATCAAAATTCCAAGCTCTTCAAGTGAATACCTACAAAAGAGAGACAAAATGGGAACCATGGAGGCTCACCTCCCAACCTAGGCCTCAAGGAGACCACCCACCGAGCTTGGGGAAACAAGACACAAACACTTGCATACTATACATTCACAAGCCATGCATAAACAACATTATGACAAGATTTGACACAATACAATTACAACACATCCCTTCCCAAGACTAGCACAAAGATTCAACATATGAATCAAGTATAGGGTGAAGGTGGGCTCTCACCATGAGGAGGATTTCCAAGCTATGATACACAATATGCACTTCTTCTCATTATCATCATGCCCTTTCGGGGCTCACAATATCATCCCTCCACACACCTCCTTATACCTCCCAAAAGGAAAGTAAGCAAGATGAGCACATTCCATTGAATATATATATACAACCACTCCACACATGGGAGAGTTCTTCAACCACACACCTCCTTATACCTCCAAAATGCAAGTAAGCAAGATGAACACGTTCCATTGAATATATATACAACCATCTCCACACATGGGAGAGTTCCTCAACTACATGTGTGAGTCCAACTAACCCCTTCACCCAAGCATCTCTTCCCTCCCGAGGGTGAGTGATGCTTCACACCCATGACACCAAACACATGACATGAAAACAAGAAGATTCAAAGACACAAAATGAAAACAAGAAAGATTCAAGGAAGGATTCACACAAAACTTCTCACATGCAACACAACAAAAAGATCTCTTTCCACAAACACAACTACAATACATCAAAAATTCACCATGAAATGAGGAACTCCACATCTAATCTACATACAATTGATGAACATAATGGATCAAAGCTACCAACCTCCCTCCAAGAAAATGGCAATGGATAGTTGTAGAAGAGCTCCTCCTTTCTCCAAACCCTAGTTGTCTCTAAAGATAGAGAGTGGCCAAGTGAGTTTCCAATTTAGCCATACCCCTATATATCCCTCTCATTTTCGGATTCAATAAAGAATATAATTTTTTTGAGGTCTCCTAGGTCAACTAGGTACCCTAGAGGTCATTATTTGCCCCCTCCCTTAAGGTACTAACATGGGTAGGGTTTATTTTTGTCACAAACTCACCATAGAGTTATTTTATGGCCCACCCAATACTAGGTAATTTAAATTTCAAATTTTTCCATGGTGATAAAATTGTTCTCTTAACTAATTTTAGCAATAATCACTTTTCTCAATTAAGACATTTTACTCGGAATGAGGTGGCCACTTGATCCATCATCAAGGAACATGTCATTGCACATAATGAATACAAGTGTCAAGTGACACACACACCAAATGCACTATACATCACCTATGACACGTTCATAACCTACTCATAAAATGCACACTACACACATACATCACATGTTTACAAAATAAGCACATCACAACGAGCTTTACGAATCTTACAAAGATTCACCTTGGAAGAGTCATTTAACATGTGTCTATACCTTGTTTCCCTCTTAAATTTCCATGGTTCCTCTTCTTGCACATCAAACTCGAGCATTAGTAGTCCAAGGAGTCAAATAAACATATACAACATATGTGCATATAATAATAATATCCATATTAACATAAATTGAATTAGATTCATTTTCCTAGCCTTTTCTATTATTCCATTTGAAATGTTAAGACATCAAAATCTGCATATGCTAACCATTCATTTGCATGTCATAAAGCATCATAATTAGATTAATATTCTTCCATAAATTAAAATTTTTTAGAACAATTTAACATTTTGCATCGCATCAAAATTTGCTAATATTATGTCATAAAGCTACATCCATATATGTTCGAACATTCTAACACAATTACAATTCCTTAGTGGATATATCAATGTAAAACACTAATGAAGTATCAAATCAATAGATAAAGAAAATCCATTATCCATCTAAGTCTCAATAACTGCCAAAATATCAAAGTTTCGCATAAAAAAATGTAATAACATGTCTATGCTTTGTCGGATTGGGGTGAGGCCTCACATGGGTGACTAAGACTAAAGTAAGGTCTTATTAGGTTCTAGCAAGGCATAATTTCCTACATCATCAATACCTTGGACCCATGCCCCATTCATAAAGTATATAAGGGATCCTGATCGTCAGATCAAATTAGAATCAACAGTCTTCACTATCTCGCTATGGAAAGTTGCAAGTTGTTTACTCTATGTGACATAGCGAGTATGGGACCCACCACTCTTCAGGGTACTTGATATAGTTTCTCCACCTTTGATTTAGTCTCAGATCAACGGCCATCACTATCTCGCCATGAAGAGTTTCTCGGATGATACGTATAGTGAGGTAGAAAACTATTGACATGTGTCCTCAGTCGCCATTAGGTCCAGACAGAAGTTCCATCAAGGAAGGAGCTGTGTACATGGGCAATTTTCATTAGATCAATTGGCCAACTTGTCAAGTGCAATGCCAAGTTGTCTTACCCCATATCCCATGATCGTATGATTTTTAAAGATCGACGACGTAGATTCAAATGCAGAAGGTGGTGCCACTCTGTGTATTAATTAGACATGAAACCTTTGCATTTGAGGAAAAATAGAGTATAATACAAATTTTTTTATCAGTTTCTCCTTACGCGAACAAAGATTTTGAGCCTTTCTTGAGTAGAAGCAATTATTGAAGAAGATCATGCTGAAGTTTGGCAAGATTGTGAAGTAGTTTGTTTGCAGAAAATTTACAGAAATACAGAGGAAAATGAGGACAGAATTCAAATAAGTAGTCCTAGTGTAATTTTTGTATGTATCTTAGTTCTATACAGTATAATCAAAGATGCCTCAAAAGAAGGGATTTTCAGGTTAAGTAAATTATTTGGATAGAAATGTACATGATGATTTTGCTTGAGTTGCTTCTTGAGTCTACTGTAGAGATAGTGCAAGTTAAAAAGTTGACATCATTAAACCCTAGGTTGAGGATAGAAGATGGATTATATGATAAGGGTAATTGGGTCCAACATGCTCAAACCTTGCAAACTAGTTTAAATTTGTTCAAGAAATGGTTTGTAGATAGGAAATTATTTGCCCCACATGCTAATATATGGAATTTTGACCTGGTAAAGCTAGTTGTTCCCAGTGTGTTTATGGATTATGACCTCCTTGAGGCCATGGAAAAGAGTTATGATCAAGCCACTAGGGTAGTGAGAAGAGTAGATAGTGAAATTATAATCACCATTAGTCCAGAAGAGATTAGGGAAGTTTTCTATTTGGGATCTCTCACTAGGTATCATGTGCCCATTAATTTGATAGATTTAGAAAAAGAATATATGTCAAAGAAGGATGTAGTTAGACAAGGTGCACTGAAGGCCCACATTGGTAGAATTAGAACCCTACTAGCAATAAAATCATCCTCTAAAGAACCTTTCAAGAAAGCATGCTTCAATGCCAAGGTAGTAGAGATATACAGGACCCTGTGCAAAATTTTTGGAGAGGGTGAAGAAGATTTTATGCTCGCGAGTTTAATGTCTATGATTACTCAAATCTCCTCTTTTGGTGTGGATATAATTTTTGATTTTGCTTCTTACCTAACTGATAAGATTCATAGTGGATTGGTTGGGATTGCAAAGGGCAAGGCAGAGAAGGTTTGGGGCCAATACTCCCTATTGATGCACATGTTTCTATTTAAGGGGGCTACATACTTTGGTAAAGAAATGGTTCTGAACAAAGAACAAGAGGGGGAAGCACTGCCAATTCAATTATGGAGTGTAGATATGACCAGGGAAGCAAAAAATGCTAGTTTTTTAGATTTGACAAGCACTTCAACTCCAAACTGAGGTGCCTCATATTAAGAGACAATCCCAAGATTCCTAAGGAATTAATGCACCTTGTTAGGCCTATGGACAAACCCCATAATCTGAAAGTTTCACATAATTGGGGAGATATCATCCCATATTGAGTTTCATCTGTTATCAAAATTTATGGATTTAAGGAAACACCCCATGTACTACCTTACCAGGTACCCTTAAAGGTAGGAGTAGCTGAATTCTTGTGAAAGTTGGGAGGAGTAGAAGAAGCCTTTTTGAACAAAAGGGGAACATGATCATTTTCCCCACTTGTACAGTAGCCCACCAGTTTGTAATAACTAAGGAAGGGTGGGTATTCCTCTACAAATTTTTGGATCAATATAAAATGGCAGTATCTCACTCTCATTTTTATGATGCAGAAAGTTTCTTTAATTCAACTCTTAGGCATAGGATCAAGCTTTTTCCAGTTGAGCATGAATTTTATTTCCATGAAGATGTAATAAGGAATGAGTACTCTCTACAGGAGCAAGAAACAAAGAAAGAAAAATGTAGAGTCTATTCAAATTTTTTTGATTTTATTAATTGTTTTGACAAAGATTATAGCCCTCTTAGCAATATTGTAACTACTACAGATAGAATAAATAAGCTTATGAGTACATTCCCCGAAATAATGGAGGTAATGAATGAGAAGAAGCAATATTTCATTGATTCTTTTCCAAATAAAGCCAAGGAAATAATGAGAAGATTGGGTTTCACTCCCAATATAGGGGTAGGCCCACTAGTTGTGCAAAGGAGGTCAGGATATATTGTCATTCAGGATCAAAGGCCTATTGTGGATAAAGGAAAACAATTAGTTGAATCTACTAGTGTTGTTTTTGAAGAAAGGCCTCCTGAACCTTCTCCCAGGAGGAGAAAGATAATAAGGGAAGAGGAACCACATGATGAGAGTTACTCACCTTACAAAACCCCCATGAGAATTGAGAAAGAGTAGCTCACTGATGAGCAAATTGAACAAATGGGATCACAAGGGGGAGTTTTTGTTACCCAAGCAGAGATTGATGAAGGGAACCCCTAGGAGCCTCTTGTGCAAAGTTTTGAGTTAACTGTAATAGATTTTAGGGGAAGAGAATTAGACCCTATTTTGGAACAAGCCAGTCAACAATTTTTGTCTAATCACAATTTTGTAAGGTCTAGGATTTTCCATCAATTTTCTTGGAGGGAAAACATGCACATTTTTGAGGAAAGATGTAAGAATATGAAAGAAAAGCATCTAGAAATGGATGAAGCCTCCATTTAAAGTCAAATAAAGGAAAAAATGATTCAAGAGTTCCAGAACATAACCCCCAAAGAAGGGAGACAGATGGTAAAGGCTGCAAATATTTTATTATTGCCCAATTGGGACATTGTTGATGCCTTGATTTTTAATTCTGTGTCAAATAATTTGGGATTGCAAGATCCAAATAAAAAAGAGTTCTTGGGAACTGTATTTAGTAATGACCAAGCTGCTCTTGTCATGTGGTCATTGAGAAGAGGGTCCAAGGCTGCTCCATCACAGCGTGATGATTCAAGACTAACAAGGAGTATCATTGTGAGGAGAGTTGTTGATACCTCACATGTACAGGTAGCTCACATGAATGTAGATTACTCTCAATTTGCCTTGGCTATTGTAGAGAGGGAAGAAAAGGAAATGACTGAGCTATAGAGTAAGTATGAGGCAGTTGTGGATGCCTACAATAAAGAGGTAAAGAAGAGAATTGAGCTTGAGAAAAAGCTAATGGGTAGGTCAGCGGCACCAAGAATAACATACCCTCGCCCCCCAGTTGAACCCTTCAAATCCACCCCCCTCATAGAAATACCAAATACACCCCAAAGGCCACAATACTACATTGCTAAGGATTTTGAAGAAGAAAAGGGTAAACTATGGGCCTTACATGTAGAGTTGGAGTCAAAATATGAAGATAAACTAAGAAAATCTCTCACATATTTAGGGGACAAAGTTGAATGGCCACTAATTCATGATTAGTTGGCCAGGGTGATCAGTATCTGGGAGGAGTTGAAAGCCAATGATGAGGCCTTAAAGCCTATAGTGAATAAATGGGTGAGAAGGGAGAAAGAAATGGCATTTTTGTGTTTCTTTGTCATAAGGAGTTCTTATGATCAAATTGAAAAAACCTTTGACATTGTTTCTGATCTTGCTAATTTTGACAATAAAAGGATTCATTTATAGAGAATAATAATAGGCTACTTGAACAAGTACAAGAGTCAAAAATTCAATTTGTTTCCCCATGCCCTAGATAAAAGAAATAATTTGAAAAGTAAAGATGAATGGGCAAAGGAACTTGATGATATTTTTTGTTTAAGGATGAATATAATTGTAAATGAAATGGAGCATGCATGGTGGGCTACCACAATAGAAGAAATGGTGAAGGCCCAAATATTCTTTGATTCTTTAAAATAGGAATTCATTGATATTAATAATGAGGTTGAGTATGTATTAAAAAGACAGAGGGATATTTTGCAATTCAATTACCTAGATGACACATTGTTTGACAAGTGGTGGTAGAAATAGCTCCTAGTGAACAATTTGATGAAGATGAAACTAACAGTGATGAGGTGTAGGGTGAGGAGATCCAAATCATTGACACCGTCACTACTCAGGCCCAACTAGAAGAAGAAGAAAAGTATAATCAGTCACTTTCAGTTATAGGAATGGGCCCACAAGATGCTAATACAACCAAAGAAGAGAAAAAAGTAAAAGTTACTCCCACCATATAGGATAAAGATGGTGAAAACCCATAGGTAGAGATTAATTTGCAATCATCAAAAAAAATTTCATCATTGGCTAGCTTGGTAGTTGCATACAAAGAGGGGTTAGAATATCAGGCAACTCAGTAACATTAGAAGATGTGATAGAAGTTGACCCACCAAAAAGATAGTTTGGATTTGAACATCTTTTGTTACCCACATTTTTGTCATTTTGTGATAGCTGTATGTAAATATTTCTTGTAAAGGGCACCTATCATTTTCTCATAGCTTGAAGCTTGTTGCATCTCACACTATATAAGTGAGATTCTAGGGCTAGAGAAAGGGTCTGATTTCTATTGTTTCTAGGTGATATACTTAGTTTGTTCTCGGTCCAATTTTTGAGCAAGTTTGTGATGTATTTTTTCTGTTAGTTCTTGAGAATACATGAATATAGAATAATCTCTGTGTTTCTTCTTAAGGTCATTTTGAGTTTACTATAAATGTATACAATTTTCAAGGAAAATGAATAAAAATTATGAGCTGCTCCCATATCAGTTCTTTCTAAATTGTGTCTCCTTTTGATTACTTGGTCATCTTGATATTGTATGAGTAAAGGCTTGTGCAATTGAATGCAATCCAGTTAGGTTGTATATCTGTTCATCACTACTATTAGTTCAATGGATTAAGTAAAAGCTTTGATGAATTTGATAACTTGTTGCTAGAGTAGTAGAAAGAATTTTTGAATGATGAATTTCGATAAGAATTGCTAATAATATTTCTTGTAAGGCAAAAAATTAGATCTAAGGATTTGTAGTAGACTCTGAACCCTAACGGATTAGCCACTAGTCAAATTGATTCAGCTGGAAGAGAGATGTGTCATAAATGGTTTTCAAATGTAGAATTATAATTAGTTTTACTTTTATTTCCTAAAGATTTTCAAAGTTGGCCAGTACTTGTTGGCATGGAATGTTTTAGCTTCAGTTAGCCACTATTGCTGAAAACATGTGCAGACCTATAAAAGAATTTTGGCCAGATCTATTATATGGGATGTGTTTATCAAATTATCATGAATTATGCATGTATTTGAGGATTTCAGTTGAGAATTAGAATGAAACTAAAATAATCCTCATATAGTGTTTCACAGTCTTGAATCATCCCTGGGTATACCCACCCTGGTTTTGCAGAGCCTAAAGAGTAGAAAACCACCCTTGGTTTTGTTGAAGTTGGGTCCAAATGGTTTGCACATATAATTTTTAATAGGAATTGGCTAATCCTTAGATTATGTGAGTGATGTCATTTTGGTATTGAGCATTTTGTTGCTTAGTAGTTTTTTCAAAACACCAAGAAATAGTTTATTTATATTTTTCTTGTTAGTGGGAAAATTCATATTGTTATTAGAGATATAGAATTCTATAACATCAAGAATAACAGAATTAGATAGACTATCACAATATTTGTTGAGGTCAAACTTTGGACTTTTTGAACCTTCCTTGATAGGGTTCATTCCATGAATACCATCTTCTAACAAATGCTTTCAAAAGAATTCCATCTTTTAATGACATTGTTATTAATTTCTTGACAAATGCCAGTTTTTACCAAAATGAATGATCCCATCCAATTGTGTTTTATACTAAAACATTTTGATACCTTACAAAATTCATAAGACCATTTCTCAAATTCTTGACCATTTTTGCAATGCACATAGCTAAGGTAGTCCATTGTACATTATAGGATTATCCATTATTATAGATAATTATCCCCATATTGGCTGAAGATAACAAATGAGAGGTGTCATTGATATTTTGTATTTTACCTCATTGTATTATTCCTCATTGTGACAGTCTTGTAGCCTTTAATTGTTTTGTATTTTACCTTCTAAAGTATTCAAGATCTATTTCTACTCATTATGCATTAACGTCTTTTAGACACTCATTCCATGATTTACAACTTTAAAACCTATACCACATTTAGTTTGATAAGAATGTTGTTTCTTAACTTTATAGTATTATACTTGACAATGAAACCATCCAAAACTTTTCATCACTACATTAATGACATATTTTCTTTCCAAGAAGCATTGTCACTTAAACATTACCACATTTTCAAAGAAAGGGGGATCCATTTGCATGAAACACATTAGTGCAGACAAAGTCTGGTTGCGGTCAACAACACCATCATTGGGTGTGCATAAAGCATAGCCTAAAGATACCTAGTGAATGTTATCCATGTAGGCACAATACCATGAAGAGCAACTTTGTTTCACAAAAAGAAAATTCCACCATGGACTTCAAGAAAACAAATAAGGAAAACCTATTATCTAGAACTCCTATTGAGGATAGAAATGATATAGAGGATAGAAATGATATAGAAAACATACTAAGTGTATGAGTTATTGATACCCTACACATTATTTGGTGTTTAGCAGCTCCATGAAATAGCATAAGTTTTGACAATCTTCATATAGGTTGAAGTCATATTTGTATGGTCTTGTATTGTGAGAGAATGATAACCTCTATAAAATTATTTTCAACTCCATCCATTCCTAAGTAAATGCATTTCCATGTTCAAAGATCCCTGAAACAAAAGGAAAAAAAGTCTTATCCTATATGTGTCTTCCTATTTGGGTCTGGGTTTCCTTCTAATACAGTCTTCCATTAACTGTGCACAAGTACCAGCTACCATGATATTATAGACATAGAGCTTTAGCAGATAATGAAATCCCTAACTATGTGTATTATCTCACTAAGGTTAAATTCTTCATTTATTAAACTCCCTTGAAGAAACCTGCAACATGCCTTTGGCAAGACTTGAGAGAATATAGAGGTCACAAACTTCCTTTTTGACTCTCTAAAATATTAGGAAGTATGGGAATATGGAAATGACCACATCAAGATATTCAAATGGAAAATGATGCAACAAGATAGGGTGGTGGTATTCAAAAACACAATAAGAGTTTGTAATTTTAGAGGTTTAGGTACACTAGCCTATCAACAACCTCTAATGTTAAATTGTCAAGGCTTTCACAATATCACACAATGGTGGATTTGGTTTCATAGACTCACAAATAATACTCTATTACAATTCCATACCCCTGCTGGATACTGTATGTGTGAATATGTGGCCTCTGCTAACACACACACTTCAACACGGTCATTGTATGCAGATTCATCCCAGAATGAACATTGGATTGTTCATTCGAAAATCAACCTGCAAAGCAACTTGTTGCCTTCTATCTAAAGGGAATTACTTGTCAGATATCCTCAGATTTGAGGTGTTTAAGCAACCAGACCCTGTAAGAATGAAGGATTTAAGAAATGAATATGAAAGTAGGGAGCTCAAATGAATGCACAATCCAACAGCAATTTGATGCAAATTCTCATTCAACCTCTAAAATGAAGAGATCAGGGTCTCTTAAATAGACTTTCCTGAAATCCATCAATGGTTGAGATCAATTCGGATCAATGGTCGGGATTGAAGACGAGGTTCAGTCATAAAGGGAGATTCCCAAATTAAAGGGAGTTAACAGATTTAATTTGAGTAAAATAAGGAGTTAACTGATTTAATTTGAGTAGAAAAAGGAGTTAATTGATTTAACTCATTTTTGATCAATAGTGAACTGGAAATTTCCCTTTTTGAACTGAAGAGAGATTTTTTTGAGATATTTAATTTAATAAAATGAGATATTACTTTTTCTATTTAATTAAATAATCTTTAATTAATTAGAGACACTTTTCTTATTTAATTAAATAACTTCATTTAATTAATTAGGAATGGCTTCCCATTTAATTAAATAACTTTGTTTAATTAATTAGAAGTAAGTACTCCATTTAATTAAATAATTTCATTTAATTAATTAGAAATACCTTTCCCATTTAATTAAATAATTACATTTAATTAATCAAGATAGGTGTATTTATTAAATTAAATAAATTTAATTCCATAGTACATTAGCCTTAGGATATAATTTAATTTAATTAAAGTATAAATACTTAATAATTAAATTATAATTAGCTCAAGTAGGTTTAATGCGACTAATATGAGTACGCACTATAGGAATTAAATAAGAAATATGATGAATGCAGATTAGGGTTTTCTGCATCTGACAGTTAAGTCAAGTAGCGAATAGCAGAATGAGAATTGCCTATTAGAATAGGACTTTAAGATTGATTAGAAATAGACTAGAATTGGTTGAGATGGCAATGAGCCAATTTTGGGGTATTACAGATACTGTTGGTCATTTTTGCCTTCCCGCCAGAATCACTGCATTTGAATTTGACGTATTAATGTTCACAACTTTTAAATATTCAAATATTCAAAAGGGCACAAAATACCTTATGCTAACCTGATAATATTTCTTTCCCTGCACATTTTAATGTTTTTGCGGGCCCGCAAGTCCCCATCGTCAGATTAAGAGATATCTATGGTTGGTGCTATCTCGCTATGGGAAGTTGCATGTTATTTTTCCATAGCGACATAGCGCCTTTTGGTCATGTGCTAGGTGGGTCCTCCGTTTCCTCGTTATTTCTTCGGAGCCAAATTTTGCTAGATCAACGATGGGCGCTATGCCGCTATAAAAAAATTTGTGTTCCTCACCGTTAGCAACATAGGACCCAGATGAAAAGTGATACTATGGTGACATCAGAAGGAAGGTGGGTCCCAAGTATGCCTCGTCAGATATCAGTGATGAGGATTTGTCAAACAGGTTGGCATGTGGCTAGTTATTATTGGTTGGTATACTAATAGGTCAGATCCATCTTGCTTGCCACCAGATCTCAAAAAATCAACGGTGAGCGCTATATCACTATGAGAAGCTGCAAGTATATTATCCATAGCGACATAGCACCTTAGCGACATGTGGCATAGATGACGTAATGGGCCCCCCCTTCTCCAAAGTAATATTATAGCTCATCCTCGATGGTAGTTGTTAGGTGGGTCATAGTACAATGGTGATGTTTCATTGGTCCATTCAACCAAATTAGTGTGTAGTTGTACAATTTTGTTGATCACTGTAGATCTTAGGAAATTGATAATAGGTGCTATCTCGCTATGGAAAGCTACGAGGATATTACCCATAGTGACATAGCACCATTGTGTAATGTGGATCAGTGGGGCTAGGTCTTGCCAACATGAGGATGCTAGGTTGTGCTAGGTGGTTGCCAAGTGCTTCATGGGCCCAGAGGTTTTAACGACATAACACAATAATACGGCGAGTCTTCATGATCGTCAGATCAGTCTAGATCCACGGTGGGCGCTATCTCGCTATGAGAAATTGCTTGGAGGATATGCATAGTGACATAGCACCTTGATGACACGTGTCCCAGTGGGTACAATGGAGGCATTAATGGTTAGCAACCGATAGTTAATCTGACTATCACAATCAAGGTTGCAAGGTGGCACAGTTAGTAAAGAAAGATTGGTCAACCTCAAGAAGACCTTGTGGGTGGCAAAGAGAAATGAACTGATTGGTCCACATGACCTGTTTCACTTATAGTGTTTAGCTGACTTGCTGACTCTGCTGATTCATGCACCAAAAATGATAAGAAATCAAGGTTTTACATCAACCTGATCTTCATGATCGATTCCAACCACCCTAGAGTAATTACAAAACAAAGAGGAACACTCTACCCCCCCGATCCAAACTATCTACCTAGTCAGAGCATAGTTATGGCACCACCTTTGTCTTCTCAAGGCCCTATTTTAGTTAAAAATTAGATTTCATGGTACCTAAAGCTATGCTTAGATCAGATTTGTTTAGATCCTCATGATTTTTCTTGGCAGAGCCTTGATGGTGGTGGTTGCAGGATAGTTTTCGAGGGAAATCTCAGTTATGCCTAAACTATAAAGGCAATTTTTGTGAATTCTGAAAGGGTCAACCTTTCTCTATTTTCTCTATTACTGCTCTGCAAATTCTCAATGTAAATTCCCCTGTGCCTCTAAACTACATTATTTTCTATTTTATCTCGTTCAACCATTAATATGCAAGTGCAAGAATTATTTACCTCTCATTGATGTTTTGTAGAGATCTATGATCTGCATGACTATATCTCCTTGGCCTATTAATGATAATATAAGTGAATCTCTCTTTCCTTGTGTCATTCATCTTGGTCTTCTGATCTACATGTGATTATTAGATTAAAGCAAGTTTGAATGTGTATATCCTTAGTTTCATTCTAGTTCAATAGTGCATATATGGGTTGAGATTGGTTTGAAAACTCTATTTTGGTGCATCACCTCTTTAGATTAGATTAGGTAGACTTGGTTTCATGCTCTCCTTCTCCCTTTTTCTCTCCAAGAGTAGTTAGGTGCACCCTGATAGTAAGAGGAAGCTGGCCTTCTCCTGAGACTCAACCTCACAATTCAAGTCCCACAGCTTGGAGGTTGTTTCCATGTTTCACTAAGTTGTCCTCATGCATAGGCTTTGGGCAAAGGTGCAAACCTAAGTGACAACAATTTTTGGCACGCTCGGTGGGACAACTTTTCAAAAAATTTCAAGCCTACTGGTGTCAAAAGGGAAGATTTCAATATCAATACCGAGGAGATAGTACTGGCTTCGGTGTTTAAGCCATCAAGAGGCTCATTCTTCAAAGTACTGGGCAACTCTAAGCTTCAAATACATATTTGGTTCTAGACCAAAGTTGTAGTGATTTATGCCCAGAGCTAAAAAAAGGGCATCTTCTAGAGGTAAGTTTCAATACCAAGAGCTTTCACTTTCAAACCCTAGAAGAAGGAAGACTAGAATATCTTTATCACTGGTTAGGAGTGAGATAGTAACAAATACACCTACAAGATCTATCTCTACTCCTGCTGCTGCTGTTAGATCTTTGCCTAGACTACCATCAATACATATCAATAGATCACTTGTCTATATGGTATTGCCTAGAGATCATAATTTTTCCACCTTTAGTGGTGGGAGCCCTCTCTTATTAGCCCAAAGACATGACATATGAGTAGCTGCCCTCAAAAGTATACGAGAGATACTAGTGAAACTTCTATCTCTCCCTCAGAACACATTCAAGAGGTTTCAAATGTCTGCAATATCCATGGTATTAAAAAAGATGTTGTAGTTAGGCTCCTAGACTCATCCTTGAAAGGAAAAGAACTATAATGGTATAGAGGTTTAGCTCATGGTTCTATAATAGATTGGGATGGCTTAGGAGTAGGATTGTGCAAACATTTTGAGGATAAAAGTGACTATTTGTCACTTTTAGAGCAGTTGACTACTATAAAAAGAGCCCCCCATGAATGTATGATTGATTTTAATTATAGATTTCAAAAGACATGGGATAGAATACCTACTTCAGTGAAGCCTACCCCTGGTAATGCCTTCTTGCATTACCATAGAGCTTTTAATAGTGATATTGCCACTACAATCCAAACTATGGGAGGAGATACCTTGCCTAATGCTTATGATATAGCAATAAAATCAGAGAACATCCTAATACAAGGAGGTAAGCTAGCTCCAAGGCCTCCTACGGCTTTCTTCCCTGATGTTCCAAATCATCAACCAGCAATGGCTCCTCTTCCTACAACTTCTACATCACAATCCCTTGTCCCAGTCCCTCAAGCTTCCACATCTTCAAATGAGATAGATGAAATCAAAGAGATGATGCAATCTTTGATGCAAAACATGGATAAAAGAGAAAAGAACCTAGAGAAAAGATTACAAGATTATGGGAAGAAGCTGGAGGATAACTCCTCTATGATGCAGAAAGTAAGCAACAAGGTGGTGATTTTAGAAAGATAGCAAGCTCAAGGTAGTAAGCCTCATCAATTGTAATATCAAACTCCAAGCAGTGGTAGGCCTCAAAATCTTAATCATTGGAACAATTCTTTTGATCAAAGTAGGTAGGGCCATGCTTCAACCTCAAATGTAAACCAAAGTAGGGCCATAGTCCCTCAAAACAATATGGCTTAAGATCAAGATTTTTGTCCCTCCTGTAACTATTCCTATACCTATTGTATGTGTTAGAAGGCTGAATCTTTTATGGCTTTGACAGTCCAAGAGCCTGCAATACAACCATCATACAAGGAGGACCAATTTAAAGATGCCTCAGATATGCAAAGACAGAGCGATTTCTCTTTTATGAATCATCAGATGGAGGAGCATTGTAATGTAAACCAGGATTCCATTGCTCATAACACTAGAAGAAAAAAGAAAAGCTATGGAAGATGTTGTCCCTCCTCCTCCCAATCAGGCCCCAACTTCAAATGTTATATCTCATGAGCAAGTAGCTGTATATGAGAAATATGTTAGCAAGTAATACTAATCTATCAAAAGAACAAAAGCATTAACTAGCATATAAACCATAACATATATGAGAGACAAAGTGAAACCCTCAAATGAGAATATGAGCCATGGAATGGCTCTCCCAATGAGGATAGTCACTTGATTTAGGGATGAGTCTAATGGATTAGTTTGGGATGTATGCTCAAGCTTCAAACTAGCTTCAATGGAGATTTTTGGGATTTTTGGTGTGGATGCATGCAAAAGTATGGATTTGGCTTCAAAATGGCATTATAACTTTACTTGATGGTTTGTGATTGAAATGGCTTGGGAGGGGATTCAATTTATAGGCTAAGGGCTTGAGGGATGGAGGGCTAAGATGGAAGGAAAGATGAAAGCTTAAGGAGGGCTAGGATGCACTAGAAAAGGGAGCACATGGATTGTGCTTGTTTAGCACCAATCAGGGAGTTACACATGTCACAAGGTGAGTGGATGGAGGAAAGGGGAAGGATGAGTCAAAAAAGGAGGCTCAAAGGATAATATCTTCATAAAGACCCTTCATTATGGCTTGTAAGAGCTTGTAAGAGTCTTTATGGATTTTGTAAGAGCATTCATTGTTGGGTTGTTGGGATATTTTGGAGGGAGTTGAGATTGTTGACTTTCCTTGGCTTAGGAAAGTCTTAAGCTTTCTTAGGGAATGTGACAACATTAGGGGGTGGATTAGGCTTGGGTTTAGGATTAGATTAGGGATGTTAGAGATTTGCAAGTGGATGGCATTCATGAGGGTGGGTGAGTTAGTGACTAAGCTTAGTTAGTATGGGTGGATGGGGTGGATTAGGCTAAAAAGAGGGTTTAGGAATAAGTTAAGGGTTATTAGATTTGAGGGTTTTATTTATCAAATAGGTTTATTTAATAAATGGGGATTTTGGATTTAGATAGAAGAATAGGATTTAATTGATAAATAATAGGTTATTTGATTTATCAATTAGGACTATAGATAATTAATTAAATTAGTCAGCTAGGGGATGGCAAAGGATTAATTAAATAAGCATTTAATTAATGATTCCTTTAGAGATAACTAAATAGGATTACCAAAGTGATGTAATCAAATTTAGGTGTCTACAGTAGCAAATAATGAATCAAGTACCTTTCAGTAGCAAAGGCAAAATCATGGCAGAAAGGATGCAAGTGATCCTCAGGTTATTCCATCTCAACCTCATACAATTGCAGCTCCCAAGGGTTCTACCAAAATGCCTGCTATGCCATTTAGTATGGTAGAGAAAATAAAGAAGAAAAATGTGAATATCTCCATATGGGATGCTATTGCTACTATACCCATGCAAAAGAGGTTGCTGCAACAATAATTGGAAAGAATTGAACCAAAGGATCATACACTCAGCATGGAAAATGCCACAAGCCTAGTACAACCATCAAGGGAGATAGAAACAAGTAAAAATGTTAGACCTCCTCCATTCTATGTTTCTCTAATTATAGGGGGAAAACTAGTCCATAATTGCATGATTGATTCAGGGGTTAGCAGTTCAATGATGCCTAGGTGTGTTGTTGATGCTTTGGGAATGAAATATGAGCCCATTGTTAGGGATGTATTACAGTTGGATGGTAGTACTATCAAGACTGTAGGGATCCTTAGGAATGTGGAGATGGCCTTACATGCATGCCCTAGCTGTACTGTAACCCAAGATATCTCTGTTGCTGAGTTCAAGCCATATTTTTCCATCTGTATGTCAAGAGACTTTATTGCCCAAATAGGTGGTTTCATATCTTCTGATTGGTCATATATGTCTTTTAAAATGAGATATGGAGCCAATGCTTCAATTAGAGCAGAGCCTCAAGCCCTCCATCATACTGAATCTTACACCCCCAACCCCATCAACATGAATTGCCCTATCCTAGAGATGGATGAGAATGACATAGTGAATGAGCCCACCACTTCCCTAGTAAAGATACCTAATTTTTTCTTGGATGAGTGGGACAATGCATATAAATTTGATCTTATGCCAAAAACCCTTGAGACAGGTCTCAGTACATATTGTATATTGGAGAAAGATGCTCTAGTTCCCAATCTTGTGAAGACTAAAGAAGATATGAGTGGGATATGGAGTATGTAATTTGATGGATCAAAGAATAAAAATGGATCAGGGGCTGGTGTGATGTTAATTTCTCTTGCACAAGTAAGGTACTACTTCTCCTTTAGGCTCCAATTTAGTTTCACTAATAATGTGGCCGAGTATGAATCCTTGATTCAAGGTCTCCTACTTGCTCAAAAAAGAGGAATCCAAACCTTAAGGGTGTATGGAGATAGTGAGTTAGTGGTTAATCAAGTGAGAAATCAGAATACCACCAAGAATGGTTTGCTCAAGTCTTATAAAAATAGGGTATAGGATTTGCTTGAAGGTTTCAATGCATTTAATATTCAAAACATCTCTAGAAAGAAAAATAGATATGCTGATAGACTTGCAGCAATAGGTGCATCTTATGATGTGCTAGGGAATCTTGAGGAGGAGATGAAGCAACAAATCAGAGTGGTAGTAAGGCCTGCCATCCCTGATAACAACATCCATTGGAAAGTGTTTGAGTCTGATGAGAAAATTGTAAGCTTCTTGCAGAATGAACCAGAGTTTTCAGGTAAGAACCAGTTGAGACTACAAGATCAGTATGGTGACCAAATCATTCATCTCAGTTCTAACAAATTGCCTAAAGGTCTCATTACTCTAGAGAGTGTTTTAATCCTGATGACCAAACAAGGGGTAGAGACATGAACCTAGCTGCTGATGAAGATGATCATATTCTAGTCATGGTTGCTGATGGAAAATTCTTGAACATGAGTAAGGTATGTTCTGAAACTAAGCAGGAGAGTTTTATTCATCCATGTCAAGAATTTAATGATATATTTTCTTGGACATATGATGATTTAAAGGGTTTTGACCCAAGGTTATTTTAGCATACTATAGATTTAGTTGATAATGGCAAACCAGTGAGACAAAAAAAGAGACCAGTGAATCCTAAAATGGAACTCTTAATGAGAAAAGAGCTATCCAAGTTGATTGAGGCCAATATAATTTTTCTCATCAAACACTCATCATGGGTAGCAAACCTTGTCCCTATTAGGAAGAAGAATGGAGAAATTAGATTGTGTGTGAACTTTAGGGACCTTAACCAAGCTTCCCTTAAAGATCACCATCATCTCCCTTGTATGGAGAAGATTTTGTCCAAGGTCAGTGGTTCAAAGAGATTTTCATTTCTTGATGGATTTTTTGGCTACAATCAAGTGCTGATTAAAGAGTCTGATAGGTACAAGACTGCATTTACCACTAAATGGGGTACCTATGATTATTGTAAGATGCCATTTGGGCTAACCAATGTAGGTGCTACACTTCAAAAGGCAATGGAGATGGCCTTCAAAAGATTGATTGACAAGTTTGTCTTAGTTTACCTTGATGATATCACTGTGTATTCAAAAGATGTAGAGGATCATTTTGATCATCTAAGGCATGTATTCTTAAGATACAGAGAGTTTTGGGTTTCCCTTAACCCAAGCAAGTGTGTCTTTGCCACTAACCAAGGAAAATTATTAGGGCATACTATATCTGAGGATGGCTTAACCATTGATCCAGAGAGAACAAAAGCAATACTTTCCCTTCCTCTTCCTAAACACAAGAAAGGGCTGCAGAGTTTCCTAGGTAGGATAAATTTTGTAAGAAGATTTATTCCAAATATTGCTACCATGGTGAAACCTCTTATAGCTATGCTCAAGAAAGGTATGGTCTTTGCATGGACCAAGGAAGGGAAGGAAAGTTTTGAAGAGATCATGACAGCCATAGCCTCAGCCCCTACTCTCATGAATCCAAATTTTGAGAAAGATTTCATCCTTTATACTCTAGGTGGTGAGTCAAGCATTTCTGCTATCTTGACTCAAAGAAATGACAATAATGAAGAGCAGCCCATAGCCTTGTTTAGTGAAGTGCTTAAAGAGTATGAAGATAAATACAACTATGTAGAGAAGAAAGCCCTTGCAGTCATTAGAGCTTTAAAGAAATTGAGACACCTCTTGTCTCATAATAAAATTCATTTGTTAGTACCCCATGCTAGTGTGAAGGATTTCCTTTTGAGTAAAGATATTAGTGAGAAAAGAGCTGGTTGGATTACTAAAGTGATGGAATATGATATTGACATAAAAATTACCAAGCTGGTAAGAGGGAGGGGGTTGTGTAAACAGATGTTATCATCTCAAGAACTTGATAAGGAAGCTACTATGATACTGACAGAGCAACAAGAGGTAAGAAATAGTGACCCAAGGAGTTGGATGGATGATATGCTGAATTTCTTATTAGGCAATGGATACCCTCAAGGATTAGATAGAACTAAAAGGAGATAGTATAGATTACAGTCAATTCCTTATGTCATAGTTGATAGTGTCCTCTTTAGAAATGATTTTAATTGAGCCTTATTAAGATGCCTTGATATAGACTAGGCTAAAATAATGATCAAAGAACTTCATGATGATCCTGATGGTGGCCACTTCTTAGCAAGGACAATTGCAATGCAGATCATGAGGGTTGGTTATTACTGGCCATCTCTATTTCATGATTGTCATAAGTATGTGAGGAAGTGTGAAAAATGTAACTTCTTCTATCACAAAAAAAGACTTGCATCTCTTCCCCTTCATCCTATTCAGGTGGACCAGTCTTTTGCTCAATGGGGATTGGATTTCATAGGCCCTATCAATCCTCCTCTAATTTAGGTCACAAATGGATTTTAACTGCTATAGATTACTTCATCAGATGGATAGAGGTAGTTGCATTGAAGGATGCCATTGAATCTTCAGTTGTTGAGTTCCTTGATGGAATTGTGACCAAGTTTGGTGCCCCTTCAACCATTATTTTAGATAATGCAAAGTCTTTTGTTGGAGCTCAGATTTGTGCATGGGTAGTTGACCACAACATTTACATGAGCACATAATCAAACTACTATCCTCAAGGTAATAGCTTGGCTAAGTCATCCAACAAGAACTTGATTAGAATCATAAAGAGAACGATTGAAGATAACCATAGGTGTTGGCATAAAAAATTGAAGACTGCACTATGGGCTGACAGAATAATGCCTAAAAGGTTAATAGGGAATTCACCATTTGTGTTAGTTTATGGAAAAGAAGCAAGGCTTCCAATTTCATTAGAGTTCCCATCCCTAGAGCTAGCTCATCAGTTGAAGTTGATTGAAGATGATGCCATGATAGTAAGAATGGCAGAGTTGATGGAGCTGGAAGAGAAGAGAAATAAAGTCATGCAGACACTAGAGACACACCAACAACATGTAAAAAAGAGTTTTGATAGGAAGGCTAAGTTCGAAATCTCCAGGGAGGGAGATTTGGTTCTAAAATGGGATGCAAATTGGGCAAAACTAGGATGACACTCAAAGTTTGATGCATTATGGAGTGGTCCCTATCTGATTGTTAGTTGCAAATAGGCCAATGCTTTTCAGTTAAGCAGGCCTAGTGGTGAAATTTTGCCCATCCCAGTCAATGGGATTTATCTCAAACCATGCTTCTAATGAAGGTTGAAGGTTTCATGTATATAAGTAGAGTAGTTTCCTTTTTTCAGCTTTCTTATTTTCCAAGAAGTGCATGAGCACAAGCTATTTCTCTATGAGATAGCCAATTTTCTCGAAGTTTTGTGGTTGCAGAAAGGAGGTTTTGGTCTTTGTTTTCAGTTGCAGAGATAGGGGTTTCAGGGTTTTCCTCTGAGAGGTAGGGTTAGGGTTTCACAGTATATACAGGATATACATCTTTTGACTTTGTAGCCTAATGGATGCATGAGGTCATTGGTCTACACATAACTAGCTTGTATCCCCTCTGAGTCGCCAGATTTGTTGGTCATTTTTGCCTTCCTGCCATAATCATCACATTTGAATTTGACGTATTAACGTTCACAAGTTTTAAATATTCAAATATTCAAAAGGGCACAAAATACCTTATGCTAACTTGATAATATTTCTTTCCCTATGCATTTTAATGTGTTTGTGGGCTTGCAAGTCCCCATCATTAGATCAAGAGATATCTACGGTTGGTGCTATCTCACTATGGGAAGTTGCACATTGTTTTTCCATAGTGACATAGCACCTTTAGGCTATGTGCTAGGTGGGTCCTCCCTTTCCTCATTATTTCTCTGGCACCAAATTTTTTTAGATCAATGGTGGGTGCTATGGCGCTATTGAAAAATCTGTGTTCCTCATCGTTAGTGACATAGGACCTAGATGAAAAGTGATACAATGGCAACATCTGAAGGAAGATGGGTCCTAAGTATGCCCCATCGGATATCAGTAATGAGGATTTGTCAGAAAGGTTGACACATGGCTAGTTTCTATTGGTTGGTATATTGATAGGTCAGATCCATCTTGCTCATCGCTAGATCTCAAAAAATCAACGGTGGGCGCTATCTCACTATGGGAAGTTATGAGGATATTATCCATAGCGACACAACACCTCGACGACATGTGGCATAGATGACATAATGGGCCCCCCTTCTCCAAAGTAATATTATGGCTCATCCTCGATGGAAGTTGTCAGGTGGGTCATAGTACAGTGGTGACATTTCATTGGTCCATTTAGCCAACTCAGTGTGCAATTGTACAATTTTTTTGATCACTGTAGATCTAAGAAAATTGATGGTAGGCACTATCTCGCTATAGAAAGCTGCGAGGATATTACCCATAGCGACATAGCACCATTGTGCCACGTGGACCAGTTGGGCTAGGTATCACCAAGATGAGGATGCTAGGTTGTGCCAGGTGGTTGCCAAGTATTTTGTGGGCCTAGAGGTTTTACGGAGATAGCACAATAATATGGTGAGTCTTCATGATTGTCAGATCAGTTTGGATCTAAGGTGGGTACTATTTCACTATGGGAAATTGCTAAGAGGATATGCATAGTGACATAGCACCTCAATGACACGTGTCCCGATGGTTCTAGTGGAGGTAGTAATGGCTAGCGGCTGGCAGTTAATGTGACTATCATGGTCAGGGTTGCAAGGTGGCACAATTAGTAAAGAAAGATTGGTCAACCTCAGGAAGACGTTATGGGTGGCAAAGAGAAATGAACTGATTGTTCCACATGGCCTGTTTCTCTTATAGTGTTTGGCTGACTTGTTGACTCTGTTGATTCATGCACCAAAAATGATAAGAAATTGAGGTTTTACACAAACTTGATCTTCATGATCAATTCCAACCACCTTAGAGTAAATACGAAACAAAGAGGAACACTGTACCCCCTCGATCCAACCTATCTACTTGGTCAGAGCATAGTTATGGTGCCATCTCTATCTTCTCAAGGCCCTATTTTAGTTAATAGTCAGATTTCATGGTACCTAAAGCTATACTTAGATAAGATTTCTTCAGATCCCCATGATTTTTCTTGGTAGAGCCTTAATGGCGGTGGTTGCATGATAGTTTTGGAGGGAAATCTCAGTTATGCCTGAACTATAAAGGCATTTTTTGTGAATTCTAAAAGGGTCAACCTTTCTCTATTTTCTCTGTTACTGCTTTGTAGATTCTTAGTGTAAATTCCCCTAGGCCTCTGAACTACATGATTTTTTGTTTTATCTCCTTCAACCATTAATGTGCAAGTGCAAGAATTATTTACCTCTCATTGATGTTTTGTAGAGATCTATGATCTGCATGACTGTATCTCCTTGGCCTATGAATGATAATATAAGTGAATCTCTCTTTCCTTGTGTCATTCATCTTGGTCTTCTAATCTGCATGTGATTATTAGATTAAAGCAAGTCTGAATGTGTATATCCTTAGTTTCATTCTGATTCAATAGTGCATATATGGGCTGAGATTGGTCTAAACACTCTATTTTGGTGCATCACCCCTTTAGATTAGATTAGGTAGACTTTCTTTCATGCTCTCCTTCTCCCTTTTCCTCTCCAAGAGTAGTTAGGTGCACCCTGATAGTAAGAGGAAGCCGACCTTCTCCGAAGACTCAACCTCACATTTCAAGTCCCACAGCTTGGAGGTTGTTTCCATGTTTCACTAGGTTGTCCTCATACATAGGCTTTGGACAAGGGTGCAAACCTAAGTGACAACAGATACAATTGTTTAATTGTGTGTTGCCTTTGATGTTACATAAATATTATATCAGTTATCAGTCAGAGTCCACTACACTTAGAAGGTTGGCAAAGAAGGTTTACAATGTCTACCAATCGTTCTAAGACTTTACCTTGTGCAGATAGTTGTTACCGAGCTTTCAAGGTTAGCAAGGAAATTCAATGTCTACTAAGCTTACTCGATCATCAAAGGAAAATATGGCAGAGAATAGTTCTTATCGAGCTCTCATGGTTAGCAAAGGAAACTTAGTTCTTACCAAAGGATTTTGCAAGAATTTGCAGTGTTAATGGAGTTGAGATGGTTAACTCAAAAAATTATTTCTAGAGCAGTATTTGCCAAGTAGGGTCAGCTAATAAAGGATTTCATTGTTTTGGAAAATAAAGTTTATTTGTTTAATGTAATATTTGTAGCCGACTGATGTATGGTTTATTGGTAAATGTAACTTGTGAATGTGTTGACTTGATAATCTAAATGGTATATATAAGAGGTCAAGTTGCAAATTTTAAGTGTGATGGATTTGATGTGATATGAATGTGAAGGAGAATTAATTATTGTGAGAGTGAATTTTTAAGGATGATTAGAGATCATTGAGGAGCACTAAAGCTATATTTGATCAAGGAGGATCTAATGGTATAGAATAGAGATCTGTAATCAAAAAATTTTTAGTTGAATCTTATTTAGGTCAATTCATTGTTACTTTCTAACCATTGTAGCAGTGATTCCAAAATCTCTTAGCAGAGTTGGTTTAGCAGCCATTTGGTAAATCCTCTAACAAAGTGACAGTTCAATTGAATTGTTCTAAAGACCTCTAACAAGGCCACTCTTAATAGGGTGATTAAATCCTCTAACAGGGTCACACCTAATAGTGTGTTTTGTAACCTCTAACAGAGTTGGCTCCTAACAGGGCTCACTTCAAAAGAGTAAAAATTGGTAGCTAGTTACTTGGTGGTTTTTCCCATATTCAGTTTCCACGTTAAATTTGGTGTCTCTTGTGTTCATATTATTTACTTTTGTGTGCATGTTAATAATTATGAATGCTTAAAGATCAGTAACAAGTTAGTCCACCGAGTGACAGTAGTAAGTAACTTGTTTGACATCTAAGGGATCTGTGGATTTATTTTTGTGGTAACTGATTCACCCCTCCCCCCCCCTCAGTTACTCCATCTATAATTCCAATAATTGGTATTTGAGCTTTTGGTGCTTATAGTAAAGGATTTCAAGTATCTAAGCTAAAGATTAGGATGTCTTACAAAAGAGAAATTCCAAGACTTAATAGGGACAACTTCTCAGCATGGTAGGGATTGATGAGACTTCATTTAGTTTCTATTGGTGATATAGGGATTAAGTACCTTGATAAAAAATATGAAGAACCTATTGGCACACTATTTGTCAATTATATTGCTGAAAATAAGACTCATAACAACATGATGATAGATAGTGCATCTGCCCTAAGTTATGAAGAATTTGATGATATCAAGGATTTTAAAATTGCCTTTGAAATGTGGAAAAAGATAAAAGAGATCTATGGAGGTGATGATAATGTGAGAAGAGCCAAAGAAAAAAGTTTGAGAGGTCAATTTGATCAAATGAGGATGAGAGAAGATGAAAACATTGCAAAATATGTTGAAAGAGTTAAAGCAAGTGTTAGTGCAATCAAAGCATCTAGAGAAGATATCAAGGAAGAAACAATTATAAGTAAAGTTCTTAGAACACTACTTCCAATCTATGCAATTAGAGTTTCTATAATTCAAGATAGAAGATGTGAAGCAAATCACAAGATAAATTTAGAGGCCATAGTTGCAAGATTGACTGCATTTGAGCTAGATAACTATGATAATTATGTTTTGGCTGCCAAGAATATTGAATGAACATTTGAAGCCAAGCTTTCACTCAAGGAGAAAGGAAAGAAGATAAAGGATTCTCAGTCAGATAGTGATGAAGAATCAGAACAAAATTGAAACAATGATCTTGAGGTGGTTGAAGCTCTGCTAGAAAGGAAATATACAAGAGACAAATGGAAATACAAAGGTAAGGATCCTCTAATCTATTTTTCTTGTGAAGAAATTGGACATATTGCTGCTAGGTGCCCAAATAAGTAGAACAGGGATGAGAAGAAAGGTCACAAGTGCAATGGCAAGAAAGACTTCAAATCATTCAAGGATAAAGGTAAGAAAACATGTTTCATGCCTAAAGATTCTAATGATTTTGATGAAGAATAAGAAGATGAAATTGTTTACATTGCTATAAAGGATGAGTCTGATAATGATGAGGAAATGGCACTTATTTCTCATGTGAGAAAAAATGATAGATGGATTATAGATAGTAGTTGTTCTCATCACATGACTAGCGATAAAACTAAGTTTGAACATTTTGAAGACTATGATGGTGGTAGTGTGAGGTTTGGTAATAATGAACCTTGTTGCATAAAAGGAAAAGGAAGAATCTCACTAAGCAAAGAACTTGTATGTGATAATGCATATTGGGTAGAAGGACTAAAACAAAAACTGTTAAGTGTGGCACAACTACTCAATAATGAATTCAAAGTAGAATTCATGCATAGAATAGCAAGATTGATGGATGGTAAAGGAAAGCTGATTGGAGCAGGAACTCAAATAAAAGGTAACTTGTTTTATCTTAAACTTGGTGAATGTTCATTCTTTATTGCTCAAGTTGAAGAAAGATGGTTATGGCATAGGAGGTTGTGTCATGTGAACTTTGATAACTTGGTGAAAATAAGTAAATTTAGGAAAGTAAGAGGCATTCCTAACATAAAGAAACTTGAGGTTGGTCTATGCAAGAATTGACAAATTGGCAAGATGAGAAAGACTAGCTTTAAAAGTAAAAACTATCAGTTTAAAAAAGTTTTAGAAATTGTGCATACTTATCTCTGTGGACCTATTAGAATTGAAAGTTATACTAATGAAAAGTTCTTCATTCTTTTTGTTGATGATTACTTAAGAATGATGATTGTCATCTACCTAAGAGAGAAATCAAAAGAATTTGAGAAGTTCAAATGGTATTTGGCCAAAGTAGAGAAGGAAATAGGCAAAATACTAAAATGCTTGAGGTTAGAGAGAGGTGGTGAATTCATTTCACATGAGTTCAATAAATTTTTCATTGAAAGGGGAATCAAAAGGAAAGTTTTAGCACCTAGAACTCCTGAACAAAATGGAATAGTTGAAAGAAGGAACAGATCTATCATGGACTATGCAAGAACCTTAATAATTGAAAAGAGCATTGCTATCAAATTTTAGAAGGAAGCTATCAACACTACAATTCATACCTTAAACTAAGTACAGCTGAAGAAAGACTCATTCAAAACCTCCTATGAGTTATGGTATGGCTACAAACCCAATGTAAGTTACCTAAAAGTATTTGGAAGCAAATGTTACATTTTGAAGGAATCTAGAAAAGGTAAATTTGATGTGAAGGGAGATGAAGGAATATTTTTGGGATACTCTTGCAAGAGTAAAGCATATAGATGTTTGAATTTGTCTACTCACAAAGTCATAGAAAGTGCACATGTGAAAGTTGATGAGTTTTTAGAAAGAACTGAAGAAGAAAGCAAAAGGGAACTAGAAGACTATAGGAGATTTGTCGACATTGAACTTGATACAGTGCCAGATACACTTGTCAATCAAGAATCTTCTACTCTCAAGTCTTCATTAACTGAGATGTAGGAAGTTCAAACTGAGCTACAGGAACCGAGTCACATTATGATGCTACCAAGGCAATGCCTACCAAGTCTAAAGGACCAAAGTTGTAGAAAAGATAGTCAGAACATGAAGCTGAAGTGCAAGAAGATAAAAATGCAAAGCGTTCAAAAGGAAAGGAACCTATACTAGCTAAGTATGTCAAGAGGCATCATGCACATGATCAGATCATTGGAGATAAATCTAAAGGAACTATGACAATAACTAAGTTGAAAGACACTTGTTTACTTGCTGATTTTGAACTTAGAAATATCAAAGATGCATTAGAAAATGAAAGTTGGATTGAAGATATGAATGAAGAGATAAAGAAAACAGAGAAAAATAAAACATGGACTCTTGTACCTAGGCCTACAGACAAAAATGTGATTAGAACTAAGTGGGTATTCAGAAACAAGTTAAATGAAGATGGTAAGGTGCAAGGAACAAAGCTAGACTGGTATGCAAGGGATAGTCTCAAGAAGAAGGTGTAGACTATGGAGAAACTATTGCTCCTGTTGCAAGATTGGAAGGTGTTAAAACTTTACTTGCATATTTTGCATACAAAGGAATCAAATTTCATCAGATGGATGTCAAGTTAGCATTTCTCAATGGTATACTGGATGAAGAGGTTTACACTGAACAACTTAAAGGTTTTGTTGATCCAGACAAGAAGGACATGGTCTAAAAATTACATAAAGCATTGTATGGTTTGAAGCAAGCCCCTAGAGCATGGTATTAAAGATTGCATAACTATCTCATTTAGATTGGTTTTCAAAGAACTAATGATAATAGTAGCTTGTATGTCAAGGAAGGACCAGATAATAAAATTTTTTTGGTAGAAATATTTGTAGATGATACTTTGTTCACAAGAAATGATGATCTTTGCAAAGAAATTTTAGAACAAATGAACAAGGAATTTAAAATGTCAATGTTTAGTGACATGAAATTCTTTTTTGATCTTCAAATTCAGTAGAATAAGAATGGCATCTGCATCACTCAATCTAAATACATCAAGGAGATACTAAAAAAGTTTGGTATGGAAGATTGCAAACCAGTTGGGACTCCTATTTTATTGGATTGAAACTTACCAAGGATGATGAATCAAAGGAAGTGGATCAGACATTGTATAGATCTATGATTGGAAAGTTGTAGTATGTAGTGCATACAAGACCAAACATTGCCCTTGTAGTTGGTATTGTAGCAAGATTTTTGCAAAAATAAAAGAAAATCACATGATGGAAATCAAAAGGATCATGAGATACTTGAAAGGAACTGAAGATTATGGATTATGGTATAAACTTGGAAGAAATCTAAATTTAAAAGTGTTTACTGATGCAGATTGGGTAGGAAACGTTGATGATAGAAAGAGTACAAGTGGAGGAGCTTTCTTTCTTGGAAAGAGGTTGGTCTCTTGGACAAGTAAAAAGAAAAATTGTACATCCCAATCCATAGCAGAGGTAGAATATGTTGCAACAATAATAAACTATTCAAACATTTTTTGGTTCAAACAGTTATTGGAAGGTATGAAGGAAGAAATCAAAGAACCTATTGTTATGTTTTGTGACAATACAAGTGCAATTAACATATCCAAGAATCCAGCAATGCATTCAAAAACCAAGCATATTGCTATAAAGTATCACTTTGTCAGAGAATTGGTGCAGGATAAGGAGATCAGATTGGAATATGTTCATACAAAGGAACAAATTGCTAACATATTCACAAAGCCTTTACCTAAGGATGCATCCTTATATCTAAGAGGTAAATTAGGGGTCATTCCCCTATCTGAAGCTCACTAAAATATAATTTTAGTGATGCATCAATAGGATTAGAATTGAAGATCTATCAGTTGATGCAACAAAGTAATGAAGACATTGCATATGAATCAATACTTAAGGTACATTGAATTTCATTTAAGTTGTGTTTTCGTTGGCATGTGTTTTCAAAGAGAGTGAGTTTACTATCATATCTTTCTAAAATTTGCAAGAAAAAGAGAGTTTATGCAAAAGGGAGAGATTACTATGAAAGAGGGAGATTACTATAGTTTTGTGGAATGAAATGTAAGAAGGAGAAGCATTCTATTAGGAAAGACTTGTTTTCAAATTTCATTCTACTATGACATGTTGCATTGCCATCAATGCCAAAGAGGGAGATTGTTGGATACAATTGTTCAATTGTGTGTTGTCTTTGATGTTACACAAATGTCATATCAGTTATTAGTCAGAGTCCATCGAGTTCAGAAGGTTAGCAAAGAAGGTTTACAGTGTCTACCAAGTGTTCTCAGAATTTACCTTATGCAGACAATTGTTACCAAGCTTTCAAGGTTAGCAAGGAAATTCAATGTCTACCAAGCTTACTTGGTCATCAAAGGAAAATATGGTAGAGAACAGTTCTTACTAAGCTCTCATGGTTAGCAAAAGAAACTCAATTCTTATCGAGTTCACTCGGTAGCCAAAGGATTTTGCAAGAATTTGTAGTGTTAATAGAGTTGAGATGGTTAACTCAGGAAATTGTTTTTAGAGTAGTATTTACCAAGCAGGGTTGGCCAATAAAGGATTTCATTGTTTTGGGAAATAAAGTTTATTTGTTTAATGTAATATTTGTAGTCGACTGATTTATGGTTTATTGGTAAATGTAACTTGTGAATGTGCTGACTTGATAATCTGAATGGTATATATAAGAAGTCAAGTTGCAAATTTTAAGTGTGATGAATTTTATGTGATATGAATGTGAAGGAGAACTAATTATTGTGAGAGCAAATTTTGAAGGATGATTAGAGATCATTCAGGAGCAGAAAAGCTATATTTAATTGAGGAGGATCTAATGGTGTAGAATAGAGATCTGTAATTAGAAAATTTAGTTGCATCTTATTTAGGTCAATTCATTATTACTCTCTAACCATTGTAGTAGTGATTCCAAAATTTCTTAACAAAGTTGGTTTAGCAGCCATTTTGTAAATCCTCTAACAAGGTGACAATTTAGTTGAATTGTTCTAAAGACCACTAGCAAGGCCACTCTTAACAGGATGATTAAATCCTCTAATAGGGTCACACCTAATAGTGTGTTTTGCAACCTTTAATAGGGTTGGCTCCTAAAAAAGCTCACTTCAGAAGAGTGAAAATTGGTAGCTAATTAATTGGTGGTTTTTCCTATATTGGGTTTCTATGTTAAATCTGGTGTCTCTTATGTTCATATTATTTACTCTTGTGTGCATGTTAATAATTATGAATGCTTAAAAATTAGTAACAAGTTAGTCTACTGAGTTACAACATTTTTTTGAATTTTTGTTGAGTGACAATAGTAAGTAACTTGTTTGACATCTAAGGGATCTGTGGATTTATTTTTGTGGTAACTGATTCACCCCCCCTCTCAGTTACTCCATCTATAATTCCAACAACCCCCACTTTACAAAATCTCTTCAAACTAAACCTCAAAGTCCAATACTCTACCTATTAGTCCTATTGCATACTTAGAATGTAAATAATTCTACCTTTTCAAGACAATTGACAATGTAATGATGCTTAATCATGCCCTATTTGGTGTACTACAACACATTATAGACTTCTTTATGTTTGTTTTAGACTAACACAATTAACCTTTATTGGTGCCTTGTTTTTATGCATAAAGGATGACCTATTATTGGATAAAATCTGCCTAACACTTCCTACTATTAGATAATGTTTTATTATACCATCAAATGGTCAATTCCAAAAGGAATTAGTCCCAAGAGTTCTACAACTCCCAATCCCCAATTCTTGACTTCAAACCCAATTTTGCTAGGGCTTCCTTAATGTTCACTCTCCACCCAATCTTACATCCAATTGGTGATGGATTCACCTACACTTTACTCTATTGAAATGTTCCCAAGCATAAAATCCACTCCTTCTCGGGTACCTCATTCACTGCCACACATGACATTTAATTATATCTTCACATTGCTCCTTAACTGTGATCAATTCTATCAAACACGAATTTGCATATGCATAGTTAGAGTTTTATGATATATGTTAAGTAACGTCATTCCATGAATGTTAGGCCTCTACATTTATCGAATGACCTTCATTCTCCCTAAGGTATTACAACAACAACAAGTTTCAATAAAGAGTGACTGATTGAATTATAACTGGTGTGGTAGTAACTTACCATAATATGAAATTAAACACCAAAAAATAGTAAATGATGAAGTGACTTGGTCAAAACATATGGAGATCCAATCAAACTAGGATTCAAAATGGAGTCGATTTGTAGAAAATAGAAAGATTTTGCATTTGTTGTTTCTTAGTCACTGATACATAACCCGATGCTTCTTCTCCCCTTGTCATAACAAAGAATTCTCTTGTATAAAAGACCCCTTACAACTACTTAAGAAATTGACTCAACCAACTTCCATTTGTTGAGTTGAAGGTTAAGCATACAACCCGAAACTTCTCAATCCGTAAGCTAGTTATTACCTTTTTTAGATATTTAAATTTTAAATTAAAAAATAGTTTTATTTTGATACTTAATCTTTTTTCTAATATCTAGACCTATCCCATGTCCCTTCTATACTTCTTGAAACATTATTGAAGCTTGGACACTTTAGTCCATTACAATCAAGTATTTAATCCATAAGAGGACATTACACAATAAAGTAGTCCTTTGAGGACATTACAATATGATTTAAGAATTACATTATTTTAGTATCATTATAGGTTCTAAACCCTTCCAATTGGTTTGAAAACCCTATTTATACATTCCATCCTTTTGGTTTATTTTGAGGGTCTATGGGGTTTCTATAATCTTCAACTTCAGCTTGGTTGTGTGTGGTGCTCCTACACCAACAAGGCAACTGGAAACTTTAGAAATTGCTAAAATAGGTTCATTACTATTATTATGGATAAATATTATTTCTTATTTAAGTCCTCAAAATGATAATATGAACAAGGAGAAACTCCAAGATTTTGGTTCCCAAATTTGCGCCAAATATGCCTCTGTGAAATAACATTTCACCCCAAACACTATTCTTTGGTACCTTTAAAGTGGGTCTTAGTGCATTAAGAAGTTAAAAACTTGATAAAACACATGTAACAACATTCATGATTTATTTATTTTTTTCCTTTTAGTGGGAAAATGGATGCTATTGTTAGAGATATTGAATTAAAAAGGTATTTCACCATAAAAATCCACCTTTTCATCTTGACCAATTGATTAAGTGTTGGGGACTATGATCAACAATAAATTTTTTAAAGTCATATCAACCTCAATTTATGGTGAAAATTTCCTCTAATCTACTCTCATCCATGCTTTAACAATCTAATGCGATTAGTCATGCAATGGTTTGTAGTAACATGAAAAGGTTGTTCATGTTTAAAACATATTGATTCTATACTTTTGTGGTGAGTCATTTTTGTTAGTGAATTCATTGAATATATAGTAGCCATTCCTTATTCTCTAATAGGTTGTGGTCCCTCTTCAAAAGGAGGAAGCTTCACACATATTTCCCTTAGCACAACTAATGTGGTTATTTTTACCCAAACTGATTGCTAACTAGAATGCTACAATTATGATTACAAAGTAGCAACACTCCTTTGAAAACCTTTGAACACTTCTTCACAAAATCTTTGTTAAAAAGTTCATTGGTTTGTGGTCAAAACATTTGTATCCATATGTTTACTATCATTTTATATTCTACATCATTGGAGACCCAGGGAGTTGCACTTAAAATTACAAAAACTTCATTGTATTATAATGTAGAAGTGTTACAATTAGAGAATACATTAGTTACACCAATTTTTCTTTCAAAACCATATGTGCAGATATAAACATTAAGTACAACATGTTCAATTTTTTTGTAGATAATATACACATTAGTTGGATCAATTTTTTCTTTCAAAACCATATGCACAGATATAAACACTAAGTACAACATGTCCAATTTATTTGTAGATAGATATTCCTATGAAGAAAGATCACACCTAGCAACATGAACCTAGAAGAAAATAATGAGACGATGGCTACATTATGGTCTTAGTTTTGAAGAAAAGTTGATAAATTGAATTATCTTTGCAAAAAGTGTAAGGGCTTAAAGAATCAAAGAATTCTAATCACAACAACATAGAGTCATTGTAGGCAACATGGTCACATTGAAGTTGGCTATGATTTTTGTCCATTGCTAAATGTGGATTTCCTACTGGAGGAACATGGAGGTGTGAATGTCCAAGTTGAGGATAACACTCCCATGGAAGAAGATGATAATGTGCCAGAGGACATGATTGAAGAATATGGTATTGGAGTAGGTGATGAAGAGGCTCATGATTATGGTACTAGCACATCTCATAATGAAGATGAAGATGATCTTCATATACCTTTACTTAAGAAGGCACACGAGCCCCTGTATGAAGGCTCCCAAATAACTCTTATCTTAGCTATAGTGTTGTTGGTGAACTTAAAGGTTATGAATGGTTTATCCAATATAGAAATGTCACGTATGCTAAGGTATGCCATTTTTTTCATCTTCAATATTAGCATATAATTACTATTCATTATATTAACAATTCATATTTGTTGTTGTAGATTGATAGGTGAGTTTTTGTTACCACCATCAAACATTTTGCCTCATTCATACTAAGAATTATCTACTATTATGAATCAGATTGGAATGAAGTATTAGGCAATACATGTATGTCCCAATGATTACATTCTATATCATAAACAACATGAATTTGCAATAGAATACCCTAATTGTCATATTAGTAGATATCGGTCAAATCAAATAATTAAAAAGGTGTCTCACAAGGTTCTTTGATACATTTTCATTATTCTATGTCTTCAATAATAATTTAGGTGCACTAGCTTGGCACAATTTATGGATTTCCATGCACACAATAGAAGTCAAAATGACATTATGTGAATGCCTATGAATGGTTCTACATTTAAAGAGATAGAAGAAACATGGTCACACTTTAAAAAAGAATCTCATAATTTGAAGCTTTCATTGGCAATGGGCGGTGTCAATCCATTTGGAAATATGAGATCTATCTACTCAGTGTGGCCTATTTTTGCTATTAACAATAACATTCCTCCTTAGATATCCATAAAGAGGGAACACATAATGTTTTCAATGATTGTGCCAAGTATTTTTTCATTTAATAATTTTCTAAATTAATTTATAAACAATGCATGAAAATGGTCATAATAATTATGTAATTTTTATGTTCATTCAATTACTAGGTAAGTACCAAGTTAAAGATATAAACGTGTATATTGAGTCCCTAATTGACGAGTTGTTAAAGTTATGGAATGGTGTCACTATGTATGACATCTCTAGACCAATAAGACATTGAAAATTTCAATTTCATGCAATGATTCTATGGACAATACATGATGCCCCTGGGCTAACTCATTTTTGTGGTATGTTATATTATTAAGATCACATATTTTTGGTCTGTTATAGTGTTTACACATTACTTATTGTATGCTTAAGATGCACATGATAATTGTACATGATATTTTAGGTCTTCAAAAAAAGGAAAAATTTGCATGTCCAATTTGTGATCTAAAGATGAAATCTCATCATTCAAGAAGTTTAGAAAAGTAGGTGTTCAATGATTTTAGGCACTTTCTCCATAATAATCATAAGTATTGAATTACCGAAAAACATCTTTTTAATGGAAAAGAAGAGACATCATCAAAGCCATGAAGAATTACACCTCATTTATGGAAGTTGGAATATGATCGACTAAATCATTGAGGTAATGTCCAATTTGTTGTCCAAAGTTTAAAATTTATATTTTGATAATGTCTTATATTTACTAATGATGCAATTGATACTCGTGAAGGTTGTCAAGGCATCAATGACCAACTTCCTAGAGGAATGAAAAGTTATCCTCCTTAATTTAGTAGGTTACCATACTACAATGATCTCTCAATCATGCATTTATTTGATGCTATACATATTGGAAAGAATTTAACAGAGACACTATGGAAAATATTGGATGGAAGGCATGATAAAGAGAAAAGTTGCCAAAATTTGTACTGATATTTATGAATCCAATCATGCACCAAAAGATTTCATTGAACCAAATAGCAATAGAGACCACATAAATACAAGTACCCTTCCTTGGTTATTAATGGAGCAAAAAAGTGATGCATTAAAAGAAGTCATAAAAAAAAAAATTTCAACAGGATTTGCTGCAAATATAAGAACTCTTCCATCAAAGATAGCTGATTTTAGGCCAAGGTTGAAAACACATGATTGTTATACCTTCATCAAGGTAAGTCATGTTATCTATTTATAGTATATTTGTAAAATTGAATGTACTACCTATTTTATTATTTAATAATATATTTAAATGATCATTTTTTATTGATTACAATACGTCTTAACTCTATCCCTCCCACACCAGTTTGACAACAATATTAAACAAGTTATATACGACTTTGAAAAATACACAAGGTTAGAAGTGTATATACTAATATGTTAGCAAGAAATACTAATCTATTAAGAGAATAAAGCATTAACTAACAAAGATTAATATAACATATAAGAAAGACTAAAGAGGAACCCCTAATTAGGAATGTGAGCCAAATGAATGGACTCTCCCAATAGGAATTAGCTCTTTGATTGGTAGATGAGTCTAAGTAGAGGATTGGTATGTATGCTCAAGGGTTCTCAAACTAGCTTCAATGGTGTTCTTGATGGATTTTGGCTTGGGTGAATGGATTTGATGTAAAACTTGCTCTCAAAATGGCATTATAACTTTAGCTCAAGGATTGTGATGAAATGGTTTGGGAGGGGATTCAATTTATAGGCTAAGGGCTTGAGGGTTTGAGGGCTAAGATGCAAGAATGGGGAAAAGTTCATGGAGGGCTCAGATTGCATGAGAGGAGAGCACATGGATTATGCTTCCTTACAACCAATCAGAGAGTGACACATGTCACAGGGTGAGAGGATGGAGGAAAGGGCAAGGATGAGTCAACAAATGAGGCTCAAGGGATAATATCTTCATAAAAACCCTTCTTAATGGCTTGTAAGAGCATTGAAGGCTTAGTGGTTGGGATATTTTGGAGGGAGTTGAGATTGTTGACTTTTCTTGGCTTAGGAAAGTCTTAAGCTTGCTTAGGGAATGTGACAAGGTTAGGGGGGGGATTAGAGGTGATTTAAGATTTAGATTAGGGATGTTAGAGATATGCAAGTGGATGGCATTCAATGAGGGTTGGTGAGTTAGTAGCTAAGTTTGGTTAGTATGGGTGGATAGGGTGGATTAAGCTAAAAAGAGGGTTTAGAGATAGGCTTAGGAAGAGGATAAAGTCCTTCTAGAAGAGTCTAGAACTTCATAAGGTTTTGAGGATAAATAAAGTTTATTTATCTCAAGGGTTTGGGTTGGGGAAATATTTATTAAAATATTTTTAATAAACATGAGGATTGATATTTAACCTTAGTTAAATATTTTGAGTTAGGATTAAGGGTAGAAAATGATGGGATTAGCCTTTAATCGAAATTAAAGAAGGATTAGAAGATTTTGGAAGAGGTTAGTGATCTTAAGGAAAATGGCCAAGTTTTGGGAAAAAAATAAATTAAATATTTATTTTGGAATTTTTGGTCAATTTATTAATTAAATAATTAATAAATAAGGAAGAAGATGAGAGTTAGATGGATTTGGGTTTTGCGATTCTTGGTATGTTGGCTTGAGCTTCACTTGTTTTCAAAAATACTATAATATTCTCTACTTAACAAGGCCAACCATGTGAAGGTGGAAGCTCATCTAGCCTCACCCCCCTCCCCATAACATCAATCTAAATTACCCATTATCATCTCATTACATACTTCATTCATTCATTCTTCCATTTATGAACTATAACATTCAATAAATAAAATTGCATAAAATTGATTAATATGATATAAAATTCATTAATACACAATACTAATCAAGACTTTATTAATACATAATAATATTCATTAACATAAAATAAAAATCAATATTAATACGCAAAATTCATAGATAATTACTTAAAACAAAGTTCTTTCATTATCCAACAAGGTTTATCAAAGACCATTTTGAAAACATCATATCTTCTTTTTGTTTTTTTTAGCTCTATTAAGAAAAAGGCTTATAGGAGAATCAATATCTTCCTCATTTTCCTCTTCTTGTGGCACATGTAATATGAAATTATGATGGCTCCTTCTCTTTGGAGGAGCAAGAGGCTGTTGCACTAAAGGGGGCTCTGTTGCAAGAACAAGTAAATGGGTTAAATTGGCATACTCTTTTTCTTTTTTTAACTATTATAATTCTATAATTAAGTACTAGTACAACATAACATGCATTTTTCTTACCTGAAAATGCCACATCATATACATTAACATTTTGATCTGCTGCCACATCAACATGCTGAACACTTGGAACATGTTGTACTCCTTCACCATGATGTTCAACATGCTCTAAAATATTCAAAAAAATGGTACACATCAAATTTCAATTGAAGATGTTAAATTTTATTCATAATTGCATAATTAATTTCCAATAAAAAATTAATACCTCCACCACTATAATGCACATCATGGTCTTCATTATGAGTAGGTTATATGATAGGATATGAAGGCTGTAGTAAAATGTTGTGCAGTCAATTTATGTTCAAAACTAGCACCAAAAAAGAATTTTATCAACTATTCAATTTCATTTACTTTTCATCTAACCAATTTACCTGTGTCTTATTTGGTACACTAGATTCTTGGGCAAGGCTTTTAGATTCTTAGCATAGGCATGTAACCACAAATTTATAGCCTTCCTTCAAGGCAATTTTTCTATCTTCATCTATAAGCTCCACATTGAATTCTGTGCCTTGTAATTTTTGCTTAACATCATAAAATTTCCATGTATGGTTTCATTAAACAAAATTGTTTGCAACATTATATATATATATGAAATTTCATTGCTACTACTTACAAGTCGAGACTGAAGATTCATATTGCCACTAGAGCCAAGTTTGTGTTGGCCAACCTTTTCTAGTCTCACTTTGTAGCCACAAATGTGTCCTACAGTTTATGAATAGTTTCAAACATGTTAGATTATATATTTACAAAGATTACTAATTAGTGTATGATTACAATGTACTTAATACTATCATGACATACCTTCTTTTTCCCTGTGCTAGTTCATTTACTCTATTTAGTCACATAGCCTTTTCTCCTTTGCATCTTCTATTATTTCATTCCACTTCATTGATGGAATCATAGGAGGATGCTCTTACTTTGGGTTCTCCATAAGACCCCTTCTATATTGATCCCTCATAGTCTTTATATGCCTTGATGCTCTTTTCATAAGTAGGGTAGTATCAAAAATATTTTTTCTAAATAGGTCCTCAAAAGATGTAATCAACTAATTTTTTTAGTTTAGAAGCTTATAAATTCCACCTTTAAAAGAAATTTCAATTGTTAGATCAATAACTTTAATATAGTACAATAAATGAAAGAAAAAAAATTTATGTAATAACGATATGAAACTACATACCTTTTATATATGGTGGGTCCAAATAGTCTCAATGTCATATCAAAAAGATGGTCAAAGAAAACATTATTACCTACAAAAACATAAAGGGATTATCGGTCCAAAATGAGTTATATATAAGTAAACTAAATTTACAGTTTTAATAATAAAAATTTTAAAGCACCTAGAAGCTTTCATAATTTAAATGGAAACATAGTTTTCTTGTTTGACAACAATGTCCCTTCAAATGAATTGGTACTAGTCACACGGATTGCTCCAAGAAATGGATTAGCTTTAGTAGTACTGCTCTCTATTGCTCTATCAATTGAAGGTATATCTATTAGTATAGAAAATAGGTACATGAGTACAAAATCCACCCAAAAAAAAAAAAAATGCATGATTAGCACATTACATAATATATCGAAACAAGGTTTTACCAATTGTATTGGGAATAAACAAGGATGTTTGCATGCTCCTTGTTACTGACAATGCACAAGGCAATATTGGATTGCCAACCGAAGGAGGTGTCCACACTTCATCGTGAGTTGAAGAATAAAATATTGTTAGCAAAGAAATTTGCAATAGATAAAGATAAAATGGGATACTAGCTAGAAGCATCCAAAAAAAAGTTAGGTGTTATAATGTTGATTAAAATAAACAAAGAAGTGTTACTTACATGAAGGTTGTGCGCTACAAGCCTCACCATGTTCATCACACGATCTCACAACTATCACATATTTCTATACAAGAACACATAATATTTTAGATCATGATCCATACGATACTATAAAATATTAACATCTATTGAACTTCTATTATTGCTTTAGATCAATTACTACTTACCTTCAAAGGCTGGACCTTACGGTCCAATTCTTTTTTCAGTGCCTCTTTCTCCTCACTTGTGTCATAGTCAATGATAATGTTAACAATTTCATCTATGTATCTTTGTTTGAGTTGTTGGGCCATGGACATAGGGTTAGCACTAAAGGTAACGTCATGTAGAAATGACACCTGTATTTTAGATCCATTTGATCTGTTGTCATTTTAGCTTTTTCCTATCATTTGTGACATCAATATCAATAAATTTCATCAAAATAAGTCCAAATCCATAAAGAAAAGAACATAATAATATGACATTTGTTTCTATATAACAATAAAACTTACAATAATTAATGTGTAACTCCGCTGAAGGTGTTTGAGTTGGTGCAGCCTCGCTTGTGTGTGGCAATCTACTCATGTTGCCCTATGAAAAAGATTACTAATTCTTAGAAATAAGTAGGGAAATGAAAGTATTTGACATGTACTTAATCTTTGTAGTTGCACATATGATTTTGAAAGAAAAGTTTGGTGTAACTAATGTGTATATCTACAAAATTCAAAATTAGTAAAATTTCATCAAAATAACTACAAAGCCATAACAAAAAGAACATAATAATATGACATTTGTTTGTATATAACAATAAAAATTACAATAATTAATGTTTACCTCCACTGAAGGTGTGTGAAATGGTGTATCCCCACATGTACGTGGTGGTCTACCCATCTTGCCTTATGAAAAAGAGTAGTAATTCTTAGAAACTAATAACAAAATGAAAGTATTTGACATGTTGTACTTAATGTTTGTATCTACACATGGTTTTGAAAGAAAATAATAACACAACATTTATTTCTATATGATTTTAAAAATTATAATAATTAAGGTTTACCTCTGTTGAAGGAAGTGTGTGAGATGGTGCATTCTTGCCTCTGTGATGTGGTGGTCTATCCATGTCACCCTGTGAAAAAGATTAGTAATTCTTAGCAAGTAGTAGTGAAATGAAAGTAATAGACTTACCAAAAAGAAATATTAATAATAAATTAGATTGTATATGTAAATAATTTATATTAAGTTAGCCAAAAATTTGTTGTAACTAATGTGTAGATGTAAAAAAATATATGACATGTTCTACTTAATGTTTATATCTACACATACGATTTTGAAAGAAAAGTTTAGTCATACATGACCCCATCATAGTTGATATTGATCATACCTAGACAAACATTTCATTGATCATCATCTTCATCCATGTCATCATCATCATCACCATCATCATACTTCTCACTTTGATTATCGTCATCACCACCACCATCTTCATCATCATCATCATCATCTTTACCACCATCATCACCATGACCATCATTGAAATGATCATCACTATCTTCATCAACATGATCATCATCATCATCATCATCATCATTGTCAACATTACTGTCAGCATGACCAGAATCATCACCATATTTCTCTTCATCATTGGGTAATAGTCTTTCATGATAATCATTTTCTTGATCTTCTACTTCTTCAGTATCTACTTCTTCCATCACATTACACTTTACTAGCCTTCCTCTTGGATCATGTTTAACAACAAGTGACCAACCTAGTTTGTGTGGAACACCAAAGTAAAATATTTGCTTATATTGGCTTGGAAGAACATAGGGCTCATCTCTGACTGACTCAAATAACCTTGTATTAATCATTGTAAATCCACTATCATGTTCAATAATAGTCCTATTAGGATCATTTTGATTAAGTCGTAGCCTATACCATTTGGTGACAAATAGAACTATTTTGAATGAATCAAAGTTGCACTCAAGTATATCATCCAAAATGCCATAGTATCAATTTTTAGATTATTGAGGATGTATGTCAATTCTAGATGAAATATTGGTGACTGCAAAGACTACACTTATATCAGAATCACACATTTTCTTCATTTTGTCTAAATTTTTTATGCAAATTTTATGGCCATTGTAGTGCATAGCTTTGTGGTGTTTGACCTGCAATTTTTTAAACATGTCAAGATTATTTGCATCGATCTGTGAGTTCATATTAAACTTATAGCTTATAATTAGTAATCTTCTACGTACCTTTGTATCTCTTAAGCCATAAACAAGATCAAGTACCATTGGCATAACATTGGGATCTCCATTATATGAGCTTCTTTAATAAATGATGCAACACTATCCCATGTTAATGAGTGAACATTTTCTTGAGACTATTCAATCCATACCATCATCCAATCAAGATTGTTTGCAATATACAAATGTAGTGCATCCCACTCATGATCAACTATAAAAATAATAATGAGACCAGTTAGAAACAACTTATATTAATGATGGATAAGAATTAATAAACTACAAAAAAAAACTTATAATTACCTGCCAATATCCTCAATCTACCTTTCCCTATTAGGTACTCTCATTTGAATTTTTCATTAGAGTTGGGATCCCAAATGTGATCTACATGGATATTTGCTGAAAACTTTGGAAGATATTCACTAATGTACACCATGGTCTGGTATACCATATATCCTTTATCATAGAACCCTTAAGATATTCTCTTTGTCAAACCAAGCCCTTCATAAATTTCAAGTAACTCTCAACTATCTACATTGACCTTGTTTGTATAAGTCCACACAATTCAATCTCCTCAACTTGATGTATGAGGTAGTGTTCTTGAGCATTTAAAAAGGTTGAAGGTAGACACTTTTGCATTTCACACATAAGCTATAAAAATTTTCTTTTCCAATATTTTATATATTTTTTTACAATTTCTTTAGATGATAACCACCTAAAAGAGATTCAACACACAAGAACATATAAATGAGATTTTAGATAAAATTATACAAATCTAAGAAAAAACACTTCTTGTAGACACCTAAAATCCTTTAGAAAATAAAATATTTTTATTTTCTGAAAAAAGTCCCTGATGACATCATCATTTATTAATTAATTATTTTATTTATTTATTTTTATGCCATTAAATCCCTTTATTTTAATTAAAAATATTTAATTAAGAAATCCCTCCCAAAAATGTTTAAATCTTATTTAAACATTATTTTAATATGAATAAGTCATCTTTTCCACCACTTTTTGCATATTCAATATTCTATTATTCACAATATTGATAATGGAAGCCTCCATCTTGTCAGTAAGTTTTTTCTATCCTATTCTTTTATTTCTAAAAATGCATCTATTTCTCTCCTAACATAATTCTCATATGACAATAGATGGTGTTGCAATCCACAAGCCACCATACAAACAATCCTTATTTTGAATACATGTTTTCCTTTAGTATTAGCTATTTTGTAATTAGGTAATTATAGCCCTCCTTAGTGTTCTAGTTTGCAGTAGTCATTTGAAACAACCTCAACCCCATAAGAAATCTACAAACCATAGTCGATGAGGACTACTAGAGTAACTTTCATTACTGCATCCAAACCAATGTAACCTATTTACTTTGTTTTTGTATACCATGGAAAGACTTGTAAAATTATCTCCATAACAATAAACTAATTTCTCCTCTTTCTCTTTTGGTGCTCAAAATTGGTATTGCTATTCAAAGACAATAGTAGAGAAAGCATAGTGTGAGTATGCGATGTTTAAAGGTAGCCTTCATTTGATAACATTATTGGGGTATGTTTAGTTTTGTTTGTTACTTTTGTATCTAATTTTAAATACCTTTATAGGTTTTCATATATGTTTGTAGAATTCAGTAGAATGGTATTAATCGAACATAATTCATGTTCATTTTATGTGGTTTCTAATGTTAGCCATTGGAATTGGTTTAATGTGACTCTAGGAAATTTATAAGTAGTGAAAATAGAATTTCCTTCACCTTGTAGTCCAATATAGAAATTGCCTATATTTGAGAACCCTAAATATCTTTACCATCTTGTATCATTGAGTTATTTCATTAATCATTAGTTAGCATTATAGTTAGGATCATTTTTTTTAATCTAACTAAATCTACCTAGCTTGTTAGAATAGTATTATAAGTGAGGTGGTGTTGGGCCATTTGTCAAATTGAGTTTTTTGTGCAATAGATTTGATTTCCCCTCTTATTTTTGATTTTCCACTTATGTGCTTGTCATAGTGTCTTAAGCTATTGTCCATGATCCATCCCCTAGTCCAATTGTTTCAACATCACGGAAGAAACATAAAACAACTCATGTGTTTCCATCCCTACCAATGCCACCACATTCAATAATGCATCCTTTGCCAACTGCTGCAATAGCACAACCTTCATCATCAACAAAAAGAGGATCTTATCTTGGAAAATATGTATGTTGTTTGTGTACTTGGGAAAGGAATATTTTTTAGCTCTAAGAATATTTTTTAGTACTAAGATTATATTTTTGGCATCAAATATCTTTAAGGCTTTGTAGCAATATCTCTTATCATCTCAATGTAGAAAATTGTGTGACCAAATTCATGTAAGGTTATGTAGATAACATAAAAACTTATAGATAATTTAGTGTCTTGCTAGCAATGCCATCTTGAATTGTGGGCATGCTCTTTTTGGTTGAATACAGGTGGCTCCTATAAACATTCCTGTAGGTTCTCAAGTATGAGTGCAAGATTTTGAAGTGGCCTAGATTGATGGAGAAGTCATGGAGATTAAAGGTCTACAGGTTAAAGTTCAAATAGTTCATGGAAATTTGGTAAGTAAACGATTTTATTTTGAATGACAATCTCTTTAGATTTATTTTTTAATTTATTGTAACTGCTTACAATCAGTTTAACAAAATCCTACCAATGGAAATAGGTTTGTAGGAAAATTAATGGCTTATGTCTAGGAATATTATTTCCAACATTTCTTTGTGGATTATTTATGCTTGTTTTTTGGTAAATGGTTAAAAGGATTCTTTTTTAGAGAAGCTATTTTGCACATATTTCTTTTTTAGGACTCCTTTCATTTCCTCCTAGCAATATAATCATGCATTATGCATACTAACCTTGTTCTCCACATTTATGGCAACCACATGAGACATCAACACAACTCATTTTGCATCAATAAATCCACTTTCTATAAGGCTTTTTTTTAAAATCTCAAGTTGCAGGCCCTCAGGTATCTCAAAATTGTTCTCAAGTTGCAGTACCTCAAGAATACCAAAAATGCATAAAAAATATGGGGACAATTTCCATATATATGGGTTCAAAAATAAATAATAGAACCATGTATATGATAAAGTATTGTATTTAAAGTCATAGCTCAAATGTCTTCTTGAGAGAAGAAACAAAATTAAAGAATATAAGCTCATTAATAAAGAATTCAATTCATCCTTTTGATGTGAAATTACAAGTATAAGTAAACTGTAAAATGACACATTCATACAACCAAACCTAAGGAGATGATATTGCTTAATCATCACCATGGTCACCAAGGGATTTTTCCTACTTGTCATAGAATGTGCCTTGATTTATTACATCAGCATTAGCATCTCCATGAGTAGCTTCTTTGAGATATTTTAATGCCAATTGAACCCTCTTAACATTTTCCTACTTTTGGATTAACATATGCCCATATTCAACTAGTTTATCCATGGTCATCAGAGGCTTCTTGAATGTAGGTGGGCCTTCCTTCAAATTGATCAATTTCTTCTCTATATTCCCAACACCAGCATTGCTGATCTAGTTTCTCACCTCATCATCATATTTTCAAGCTCTTAGAGAACCAAAGAAGTTTGGAATATAAATCGAAACACTTGTGTTAGTGTATTTGTTTAAGACAAAAATTTTGGATTTTTCATTTCATCATATACCACCAACTATGATGACATCATAGATAGAACATTAGAACTTTTTACTTGCTATTTCCTAAATTAGGCTAGAACCAATGTCTCAACTTCATTCTTTTAAATACGGATCCCTAACCAAAAGAAACAAGGTGAGATAAGCTAGAAGTCATTACAAATAATAAGATTTTTAGGTGGTTCTTACCTATTGACTGACCAAGGAACATATCTACTAAATTATCTATCACGTTAAGGTGCACATTATCTGCCCTACAAATTCCTTTGCAAATGCCAATGAGTTCATCTTGGGTAGGTGCCCAATGGAACTTTTCCATCTATCCATCTCTAATCAAAGGTGCATATAAAATAGAAAAGTCATTTCTTGTAATGATAATTGGTACTCAAGGATTCTCAAACTTTTTATATTGGCCTGGTAGTTGAACATTTGTAGGATTGTCTACAATGTTCATGAGACTTGCATTCACCATTTGATTATTGACCATGTACTGTGTAGTTCCACCCATTCTACTAACACCTACACCAAGATCATTTATGAAGAGGGCACACATATTTCCTTTCTTTATTATATTAGAAGCGTCCCTGTATCTCTGCCTAATAAGTTTGGTAGATTCACCTGCATTTCCACTCTCCAATTCTCCTGCACTCATCATAATGGGACTACATTGAATAGAAAAATATGTAGTTTTTAGATAAGAGAAGTTTTGAAATTGGATTCAACCCCAATAATGCCCTCCTATCGAATATTTTTCAAAACTTGTAGTCCTCATTAGATTCTATTTTTGAAATTATTCAACCCTAATAATGCCCTGCTATTGAATAATTTTCAAAACTTGTGGCCCTAATTGTAGAGTACATTTATGCATGTGGTAGTTCTTTCTAACTAGGTCTAGTCCATTCAAAGGATTATAGTTCAGTGAGTGAAATTGGCATGGTAATATTGTACTCTCTGCAAGACCAATAATGGTGGAATGCATAGTTTCAAAAAGAAATTCATTAATCCCATTCTTCACCTCTGCCCAACATCCTTGCTAGAATTAGAGAAATATAACTAATGATTGCATTTATAATAATAAGCTCTAGTAAAGAAAATCAATTCAACTTTAGTTTTGCAATTGAATATGTTCTGAGTGGGCAGTAGCATTTGACTAACAAAGATACTCAATTCAGAATGACTTGCTTTGAGGAAAGCCTCTGTCTGCAGAAGAATGTCTCACTTACTTGATCCCTAGCTTTGAAAATATAAGCTCACACTGAAATAATTTTCCTTGTGCTTTGCCACCCTATACCCCCAAAATAAGAGGCACCTGTTATTCAAGGAAAGCCAAAATGATTGAAATAAATCATAAGAATAATTGATAACTTCTATTATTTATAAGCAAGTAAATAGTAAAATCACTTCTGTAGCAAAAACACTTATTCTTGTAGTTATAGATGAGTGAATTTTGACCAAGAGATTTAGCCAAAAACATTAGTATGTTTAATCCTAGACAACATATCAAACAAAATTAGGAGATACTTGGATTTTCCAAATAAGAGGAGAGTTGGAATGCCCAATAACATCATTATTCAAATGGTAATCAATAGCTCACAATCCAATTCTAGATTTTTCCAGAATAGAAAGAAATCTTTATGGCATGTCTTTACTATTTCACCATCTATTCTATTCTTTACAACTTTTTTGATATTTTCAATTTTTTCATTGATCAATTTCTCCAAACATTAGATCAATTTTGTTTGAACATTGCAAAGCCAACTAAATTACCCACCCTCCCTAAAACTTATACGATCAAAAACTTACATGGTCTTCTCAAACATTATTAGAAAAATGTACATCCGTTAGAGTTTATCTTAGGTTAGAATACCTAATGGTTAGGCCAATGCCTAGGAGCATGTAAATGAACCCTTTTTTATCAACATAACATGAATAATGAAATGCATAGCAACATGTAAATGAACCCTTTGTTATCAGTATAACATGAACAATCAAATGCATAGATCAAAAAATCTATTTATGTGGAATGGGGTTAGGTGTATTGGTTTAAGCTATTAATCATAGGTTCTCAAACAAACCCAAGCTGGTTAAACTTATGACATGCACATTCACAAGTAGGCTATAGACAAATTGCCTAGCAGAGGGGTGTCTCACAATGGCTAGATTTTAGATGATCTAGATGACCCTTGGTATTCTATTAAATCAAAGAAGGAATTATCCCATCCTTATGAACAATACCCAAGTGCATTACATGATTTTCATTACCTCACACCGCTTGCATTACCCAATTAGGCATTGGCTCAAAATGGATAGACCAATAACATTCCCATGCTTTCTTTACATCTTCTACCAAAATGAATAAACTTTTGAAAGAGAAAATAGGCTATTACATACCTTAATTTTAGGAAAGTCCATGAAATTCTTAGCTATGTGGAGGATGAACTTATCCATGAAGGCAGGAGCTATGTAAAAACTATCTCATTTAGTGTCATCATAAGCATACCTAGTCATAATCAACATGATTGAGTGAAAAAACAAAGATGGCCTAATTTAATAGATTTATAAATGAAATATGGTCTATGGAAAACTAAACAAAAAACACACACATACATGCACTCAGTAGAACTAATGTAATCATAGCTACTCATGACAATTGTTTGGGTTCCCATTCCCACAGCCCCCTAAAAGATAGAATCAACCATTCTTTTTCCTGTAGTGATGTCTTGTTGATCATCAAAAATGTTAGATGCAAGGCCAACCCATCTATCATTCTTTATTTTATCTTTCTCAAATGAAAAATTAACCATAGGAAACCATCTTCTTTTTGAGACACCACCCAAGCAACCCTTCTTGAGTATAGATCTCAAAAAAATTAAGCTTTGAATGCACTTCTCATTTAACCTTATTGAATGTCAAGGAGAACAAGGCAAGCCCTAAACTCATAAATAACATAGCAATGAACCATTCGATATAGTCTCTTGATGTTCAGACAAAGCCCATAATAAAGAAGAAAGTTACACCCCTTTTATATGGGGTTGTTTAAGAGAAAACTCAGAAAGGAGACATCTACAAGTACTCTAAAATCCTTGAATAAATAATTAAATGAGAAAAGAACACGAAGAAAAATGAAAAAGGGAGTGAATAGGGATAGAGAGGTTTTGACGTGTCTCCTTGGACCATACCTTAATGCACAAGTTGCCTTCAAACATAAGGTTTTAAACTAGTTAATGTTCCATCTGGGGTGGTTGCAAAGGCAAGCCTTTTGAAGGGTGGTATTATAAATTCCACATATAGATGATGTACTAAAGTACATTTTTTCATGTACCTTGGATGTGCTTAGTAACATGGTGCTTTTGGAATTACTTTCAATTTGAATCTAATCTGATTCCTGGTGCCTTTGGATAATTAAACATAACTACATAGCTATTATGGGATACAATAGGATTGAAGACCCCTAGATTTTTTTGGGCACTGAAATGTGAAGAGAAATTCCCTATTAATGATAAAATTCATGATAACCATAGCTATGGTGCCCTCTCCATAGCCCTTACAACCACAATGTCGACATCATGAAGATTAACAACCTTATATTAATTGATGCCTTTGACCCCAAAAAAAAAAGTTGTATCTATTGTTTGAGTAAACAATTATTTATTAATTATTTATTATTTTACTTAAGTTTACTTAGATAAATGCATTTATATATTTTGTTGTTATCTAGGAGTTTTTGACACCACGAGAGTTTGTTCCCACCTAACCATACTTATCTTTCCACCTTTTGTGGACATATGCTTAGTTGTCACACTTATCTCCTAGTGCTTTCTAGCTTGTTTTAGAAGATTTCTTGAGGCCTTTATATTCGGGCTCTCTCATTGTATTTTTACATAGCATTTTCATTTTCTCATTGTGAAATATATTTTCTCACTTTGTTGAATTTCTCCAAGCTCTTGTTCTCTTCCTTCTTCAATTTCTCTTTAGCAATTTATTTGCATGTAGGTGATCTTGGTGCACTATAAAGTTGTCTTTCATCAACTTCTACATGGTATCAGAGCCTCCCTATTGCTTCATAGTTGAAAGTTTTTTGAAGATGTGATTCGAAGACACCAACCCCAGTTTGTTTGTGAAATTTTTTCTTCAATTGGGGGGAAGAACAATTTTTTGGTGTGCTTTGGGCCTAAATGAATGCTGCCATTGAGTTTAGAAGGTTGGTTACTGTCAAGATTCATATAAAACTTTTCAATTTTGGCTTTCGTCACATCTGGAAAAAATATTTTAGCCCCCTTAGGCCAGTCGTATGAATTGTATAGATTTTTCTTGCAAAAATTTTTAAAAATAGGCAAGCCACCATCATGCCACCCTAGTGCCACTGCCGTACCACCAGTGCTCAACTAGGGTGCCACCATAGCCAACAACACCATCACAATGATGCCCAAGCCCAGCCACCACCGTCAAGCCACCAACCCACCACCCCCACCAATAGAGCACTAGTAGCACCATCAGGTTTTCTCCTCTTGAGCATCACCACCGCTAGTAGTGTCACCACCTACACCCATTGGTGTGCTTAAATCAGCAACTCGACATCATATGTCACCAATCTAGCATCACATTTCACTTTTCTGGCTACTTACATCAACCTGCTATCATCACTACTGACATCATTTTTTGGTAGGGTGATGTCATTTCCTGCTTGTTGATGTCAACAAACTAGTGACCAATTTTTTTTGGTGATGTCCAATTGATAGTTGTACAACCATCAAATTTTTTCTATTGACTATATTTTTCCAATGAGCTAGTCTTTTGGAGGAGCAATTGGTTTTTTTGCCATAACTTGAGCATATGGAGGTCTTTTTCTGATCCAAAAGAAGCACCTAAAAGCTGACTTATAGATAGAGACAATAATGTTGGTTTCATCATATTCCAAGTTCATTTGGGCTCCCATTTTTTATGTTGAAGTAGAGGCTTCTATTTCCTCCTTCTCTACATCCAGAATCTAGGTTCTTTTCTTAGTTTTTGTGCTTTCTATAGTTTTTTTTGGTAATTGAGGGATATCATTGTCCATTGTTAGGGGGGGGAATTTTCTTTTCTATCATTTGCTTCAAAATAAGACCCTTCTACTTCCATCTTCTTCTCTCAATGTTGGATCCATCTATGACTCAGCTCACACCACACAACTATCACACCTAGAAGGCACACATGACTAGGCTTCTCATGTCAAGAGGCTTATGGTCATGTCTAGATGCAAACCAACCTATTCTCATGTGCCCTTTTGAGGTTCTTTAGTAGAGAAATAAAATGGATGAGGCCATGGGATTGATTGCACTAAATATCTTAGATAGTCTTCTTTTTCACTTGGATGGTTTGACTACTCTGAGGGCTATTTGGATGAAATTCTAGACATTTTTTAGCATAGTGAATGAGTTCCATGCACTTCAGCTCGATGTAGAGTTGACATCTTTGACACCAACCAACTTTTCCACTATTGAAGATTTTTTGATGAAGTTCAAATCACTTCATACCATTTTGTAGGGATGTGGGAAAATTAAGATAGATGATGAGTGTATCTTTTGATACTCTCAAAGTTGAGGGGATAGTATCAAATCTTCTCTTCCACTTTCTACTCCACTATGGATGCCTTGGGTGATAGACATAGGGTTCCTTCATTTGAGATATTTTGTGATTGGTTGACATGGGAATAGAAAAAGATCTAATAGGTGGATGCTTCTAGCTCTTCCAGCCAAGCAGTGGTTTCTCAAAATTCTAAGGGGAAATTAAAATAGAAAGAAAAATCAAAGAAAGATACACCAAAAATAGATACTAAACCTCCAGCTAACCCTCCTAAGTTAAAGATTCTTAGAATTCTACTGAGTTTACCTCTAAGACCAAGAAGAAATCTAGTGAGACCTACAATTTTTTTGGCAAGGATGGACATCCTGTTTCTGGGTGTTGTAAGTGTTTGGAGGCTTTAGAGGAAGATATGAAGGAGCATCATATTTTAGCTCCTAAGTATTCATCTCCTTGTGCAGGGAAAGGTCATGCTCTTTCTGCTCAAGCTACAACTTTTGTGCCCACTTGGATTCTTGATTTTGGTGCCTTTCACCATATGAAAAACACTTTATAGTTGGTCACCTCACTTGCTCCTTGTTCTACCTCATAGATTGCTACTGGGAACTCATCACAACTTTTAGTTATGGGTTCTGGTTCTATTGCACTAGCTAGGGATTCTCTTTAGGATGTTATTTGTATCCTTAACATTTCAATGAACCTATTGTCCATCTATCAAATTTTCCACTCTGGCTCTAGTAAGACATTTGAGTTCTCATCACATGATGTGGTTGTCTAAGACTTGCACAATTTTGAGATGGTTGTGGCTATTGGAAGCGTTGACTCTGAATCTCGCCTCTATAGATTTGATAGATTTGAGCCTTCTAATGACACAAGTTCATGTCTTGTTGCACATTTAGATTCAGTAAGTAGACTTTGGCATGATAATTTGGGCCATGTAAATTACAAATATCTTTAGCAGATGAGTACGTAGGCACTTGTTTTTGGGCTTCCCCAAATTTCTTGTACAGATGGTGTTTGTCAGAGTTGTGCACTTGGCAAGCAATATAGGGATTCTTTTTCGCATGGAAAAGCCACTTGTTCTTTGGCACCTTTGAAGTTGATTCATAGTGACCTCATGTTATTTCCTTCTCCTTTTTTTGCTGCCAAATTTGTGCTTATATTTATTGATGACTTCTCCAGACACACATGGGGTACTTTCTCAAGTATAAATCATTTTGAGTCTTCAAGATATTTGTAGAGAAGTAGTCTAGTCTTTCTTTTCAATGGATATGCATGGATAATGGGGGGAGTATGTGAACCAAGCTTTCAGGGATATTTTCTCTAAACATGGTTTTCAACATCACTTTTTAGTCCCCTACAATAGAATGGTGTGGTTGAGAGAAAGAACAGAGCATTTCAAGAGATGGCTAATTGTCTGATTCAATCTAGGTCCATGGATTCATGTTTTTGGGTAGAGGTATTCAATTGTGCCAATTATATTTAGAATTGGATGCCTCAAAAGGTGGTTTGACATATGACTCTTGAGGAGGCTTGGTCTCATGTCAAGCCTGATATATCATCATTCTAAGTTTTTGGGAGTGCAGCTTGGGCATTTGTACCTAATGCTCAAAGGAACACAATGGAATGGAAGAGCTAACCACTCATTTTTGTTGGCTACTACAAGGATGTTAAAGCTTATAGTTCATTTGATCTTGATTCCACAAAGGTCCTATTTTGATGGGATGTTCAATTTGATGAGAGCCTTCCTGCAGTTCATACTCTACCTCTAGTGCCTCCTTCACTTCCCACTACTCCTCCCTCTCTTCTAGACTATTTTTAGGATGATGAGGATGATGATCTTGGTGATCCACATTTACCTCCACCATAAGATCATACACACATTCCTAAATGGGCTCAGGCTATAGTTGAGTTTGCAAGATCTTTAGCTGGTGATCCTTCTACTTCTCGTCGCACCCGTTCTCATACAATAGGTTCCAGTCTTATCACTCATGCTATTTTTGATGATCCTAAATTATTTTCAATAGGGACAGGACATTTAGAGTGGTATAGTACCATGGAGGAGGGTATTCTTTTTTGATGAAGAATCATACTTGGGATCTTTGTACTCTTCCTAAGGGAAGAAAGCAAGTGCAATGCAAATGGATATATCGTACTAAGTTTGTTGTTGATGGTTCAATTGATAAGCACAAGGCTCATCTTATTGTGAAGGTTTTTTTGTAGGTTGAGGTTATTGACTACATTTAGACATTTTCTCCTGTCACAAAGATGAATTCTATTTTCCTTGTCTTTTCCCTCACAGCTTCACAGGGATGGCCTATTTTTCAAATGGATGTGAAGAGTGCCTTCCTACATAATGATCTCACTAAGGAGATTTACATGGAGTAGCCTCAGGGCTTTGTGTAGGATTCCTCCTTGGTTTTTAGACTGTGACACTCATTGTATGGTCTCAAATAGGTGCCTTGGGCTTGGTATGAGAAGATGGACTCTTTTTTTCTTACTACAAGCTTCACCCACTGCAATTCTGATCCTATAGTGTACATTCAACATCTTGGAGATGAGATTTTGATTCTTGTCCTTTATGTTGATGATCTTATCCTCATGGGTAGCTCATCATCTATGCTTTAGGATGTTCAATGTGCATTGATGGACTAGTTTGAGATGATTGATCTTGGCTTCCTACACTATTTTCTTGGGCTCTAGATTGTTCAGTCCTCTACTCTAATTTTTTTTTCTCAATAGAAGTATGCTATTGACATCCTTCATCTCTTTGACATGCTTGATTGCAATGCCTACTTTGATACCTTTTCAGTCATGTGTCACTCTGTCTACCTACCACTCTTCACCTTTTGTAGATGCTACTTTGTACTGATAGTTGGTTGGTAGCTTATTGTACCTGACACACATTCATCCTAATCTCTCCTTTTTAATAGGTCTTGTCTCTTTGTTCTCTAAGGACCCTCATGAGAGTCATTAGTAGGCTGCTAGGCACATTTTGAGATACATTCAAGGTACACTTTTGTATGGCATTTATTACACCTCAGGGACTCCTCACATTGTTGGCTACACTGACTCTAATTGGGCCAATGATGTTGATGATCAGAGGTCTACTTCTAGCTTTGTGTTTTGTCTTGGCTCTGGTCCTATCACATGGTCATCCAAGAAGTAGCATGCTTGCATACTTTCATCTACAGATGCTAAGTATAGGGTTGTAGTTCTTGCCAGTCAGGAGATTTTATGGCTTTGATAGTTGATGACTACATTTGTGTAATGACCCTTGCTCAAATTGACCAATTTTTTCCCTAATTTTCTTCTTGTAATTTTGTCAAAAAATTCATGCACAACCTTGTAACTTTCTGGTCTAAGTGCATAAATGTTTCCCCAATGATATTCAATGTATATACTACTTGCAAAAGAGTCCTATGACATTTACACAAGGTCCTAGATGCAAAGTAGATTTCTTTTTGTATTTTGAAATGCAATAGATGAAGTATCATGACCTAAATGTGTAGCTATAGCCTATAGTCATTATATCAAATAGTTGGCATACATCCCTTTTAAACTTTCAAATAGACAATAACTCAAATAGAGAATTCCCAACTTCAGATATATTATTGATAAAGCAACAATTCTACAATGGCAATGAGATGAGACGCCAAGACTCTTGGCTTACATACATATGCTTAAATCTGATATGAGATTTCACCTACAATAGTACCTCCTAAAATGCAACTAGATGACATATAATAATGTGAATTGAACAAAGGAACTTGGTTCTTGAAGTCTCTTTGATTCTCCAATGAAGATGTAAGCAATGTCCCAAAGAGTGATGGCCTCAAATGCCCAAAATAAATGTCTGAAACAGCCACCCCTATTCTAATATAAAAGATTATTATAAAATAATTCCTAGTTGTTATGGGCTCCAAAATGGAACCAGCTTCATCCAATAATCCTCCTATATAGTGCACCCAAGGTAGGAAGGGAAACCAAACCAAGATGAGGAAGTAACAAAAAAAATCATGGTCTCCACAAGCATCCTTAATGTGACTGAGTTTATTATTTTTAGAATCTGAAAATAATATCAAACGTTCTCCTTTCAATAATTAATGCCAAGGAAGAGTGTAATGCTTCTCCAAAATTGTGCCCAGGCTAAGAATGCTTTGAATGATGCACCAAGTTACTATAGCGAACACTATAGCAGCTCGCACTAAATCTGATTTTCAAGTAATAACCTTTAAACCCTTTATTCAGAAAGTACAATAATACATCAGCTATTATACTCAAATATTTTTCTCAATGTAACACAAATAGAAGACTGAAGTATCTTCCTCCAAGCTGCAATAATTCAAGTGATATTTCACACCCTTAAAATTTCTATCAATAGGAAGTTTTCGTTTCCTATGACAAAGAAGTAATCTGCAGAAACCCTAGGCTCCACAAGATGAAACAACAACAACATCATCAAATCTACTTGGTGAGAATGAAGCCCAAGATGCCTATTTATTCTTTTTTTCTCCACTTTCTCTAGAAACTTCTAGAACATTGTTTTATTTTATTTATTAAGTGAATTTATAAAATATTTTATAATTCAAGCCACTTTATTAAATTAATTAAATATAAAGTTACCTTTTAATATTTATTTATTTGATAACTTTATAAATAATTAACTTAATACCACTTATTTATTTAATTAAAATAATTAATTAGTCATCCTCATAAAATATTCATTATTTTGGACAACTTAATTAATTAAATTAATTAAATCAAATTACTTCCAAAACGGGGACATTACAGTTTGCCCCTCTTGAAATTGCTTGTCCTTGAGCAATTCACCACTGAGATCCCACAAGAAGAATTGCATAATGTCCCAATCCTCACCATACTCATGTGAAGAAATCATCAGCATCAATAGTACAAAAATCAACAATTGAGAAAATGTACTCAACACCCAAACAACTGACATCACTGACAAAATCATCTGAAGACCAACTATAGATGTTGATAGAAGAAACCACTCTATGAAACTCAAGCCAATTGAAACATCAACTCTGTCAAAATTCAAGTCCCTGTCTAATTGATACTTGCACCCAACTGCATTGTGGATAAGACAATAGTCATAGGTACCTGAGTCACTGCCACCAAATCCAATCTTTGATAAACTGTCCTGGGTGCGTTGATATAATAGGTTATGTAAGTTGCAACTACCAATTCCATCTGCAAAAGATGGTGCCAATCCATCCCATAATGGATGGTAAGAAAGTAGAGCCAATCTACACCTGCATAAAATCAAATCTTCTATCTTTGGGTCAAAAGAAAAATGATGAGCATACCCCACCATATAGTGTCGGTGGGAACCCCCAAACTCTGCTACTAGCTCACCATCACTAAACTGGGAATCAACAAATGGCTCCAGTCTTTGACTTTGAGTGGTAGTAGGCTAGATAGGTCCCTATGCAATTTTCTCAACAAACCCCACATCAAAATCCCTGTGAGGTAGCATAGTAGAAAGGATCACTATAATCTCCCCAACCAATCTATGAATAAAACTAGTACCTTGGATGAGAACACCTTCTAACATTTTATGCGAGTCCAAACAAACACCTACACTATCTAGAAAATATTCCATGAATGGTTTAGTGTAGTAAAAATTATACGAGAAAGCATCAACATACTCCCTTGCACTCCACAACTGATCCCTCTATAAAGGTGGTACGACCAATTGTACCACACTGTCATATGTGTGAGAAGAATCAATCTAGAGACTCAACTCCACTAGTATCCAAAACTTATTGGGACTAGGTACTCCCAAATCCTAAACATGTGTGTCAGCCCCAATAACATTTTCCTTAGTAACAACTATAGGAGCATACTCACCACCAACCACCTCAATATACAAATGAACTAGGTTTCAGGTTGGTGTAGACTACAAATGCTCCAACTCCATAGTCACCTCCTCTAACTGAAACTGTGACTCTTGTAGATCTCACTATGTGTCCTCCATACCCTTAGTAGTCATGATGAGCACCTGGGTAAGCTCACTCATCTCCTCCTCATGATCCAAGAGTGCCTCATAGGCTATACTCCCCCACTCAACCAGATGATCATGGTCAGCTACCAATTATAAGTAATCCTATCTCAAAACCTTGATGGCTTCACACAAAGCATGAACCTCTACCAAAAAAAGGTAACCACCACTGGACTCATCTATCATAGAAGCACCCCAACCAATAATGTCCAATAACTAATGAGTGGTATCAAAATGCTCAAGAGTAGTAGTGATATCTCCCTCGCCAACTCTCAACTAATTGGTCACATGGTGACTCTGTACTACAGGCCTCCTATGAACCATCTCAAATACACTATCCACACTGTGAGAGAAATATGAATAAAAAAAGCTCCCCTCAAGATCACCAACACTTAGTGTACTTACATTTGAGTACACCTCCACACTCTAAACTTAGGCATCAAACTCATCCTCATCTAACTTCAAAGAAGTTACTGCTAAAACTATATAATCATCACAATCTCTAGCTCCCTCATCCTTTGCAACTAACTGAGAGTCTAAATCCTAACAAATATCATCAGGGGTCACTGAAAAAGTAACTCCCTCAATTGACAAGGCAATTCTGGCTGAAACAAACTCCTGCCACTTAGACTCTACCACATCCTCATCTATGGGTTCCAAAAACACTGAATCAAGCAACCCATCTCCACCAACTGTCAATGCTAAATCTATTCCCAAAGTTAGAAATAAAAATCCAAATACACTATAGCACTCATCATCCTTAATCATAGCAATAGATTAATCTAGAATTCTAGTGTATATATCCTCTAACTGCATCTCCTCTACCAACTTTGACCACGTACACAGCTCAATGTTGACCTATGGATAAGATATACTATAACATGGAGTGTCATAGAAAAAAAACATCTATAACACTCCCATCCTAAGTGTCATCACTAGAAATCTCCATGCTTACATCCTTAGCATAGGAATATAATGTTGTCTCTTGTACTGAACCCATACTGCGACTACTATCTTAAATATCAAAACTATCATAGCTCAAACTCTCCCCATAGTCATCACTCAATATCATACAGGGGCATTGTCACCAATGCAACTCATAGCATCCTTGGAAGTGTCCTTAGATGTATCCATACTAACAACTCTCACATCACCTGCAAGAATCTAAACTATAGACACAGATCATTGTACACATGACTCATTGTCAACCTATACACCAACAATGCTAGAGCCCAAACTAAAATCAAGTGTCATCTTTGTAATAATCTTATCACCAATTACACCATTGGGAGAATCCATAGAAGCCTTGGGCCTATCTGAGGAAGCCACTACCTCCTAAACTGGAGCCACACTATTGAATCTGACATACACATCCCCAATGACAATTCCCTTTGAAGAAGAATCTGAATGATCAGAGTTGACTACAACATCAACTGCCTCTGTAGAACCCATAGTAACTAATCTAGGAGCCTCAACCTAGTGATGTTCAAAACTACTATCCTCTAGTGGCATAGAAACATCCATTGAGTTTGGTGCAACAAAACTATCATCAACACTATGGATGGTAATAGCAGGTGCTAAACTAGATAATGGTACATCAACATCACAATCAACAGATGGAGAAAACTCAAGTCTTCTCCCTTGCAAACCCGATTTTAGCCTACTAAAAACAAAAGTAAAATATCTCACTACCCTATCAACTATAGCCGGATCCAACAATCTCTCTGCAAGTCATTGCTAATGTAATCTTAATTTCTCAATGCTTTCCACCAAAGCATCTAACTCTATTCTCCTCCCTCTACTACTATGTTGACTTCTCAAACTCAACCTCCTGTATCTATCCATGGCTAGGAAATAGCAATACTAATCACTCTAATAATAATCTCATACAAATAATGAAATCAATTTCTATAGGATGGAAAGATCAGAGCTCTAGTACCACTGTAATGACCCTTGCTCAAACTTACCACAATTTTCCCTAATTTGCTGCTTGTAATTTTGTCAAACAATTCATGTGCAACCTTGTAACTTGCTAGTCTAAGTGCATAAATGTTTTCCCAATGATATCCAATGCATATACTACTTGCAAAAGAGTCCTATGATGTTTAGACAAGGTCCTAGATGCAAAGCAGATTTCTTTTGTATTTTGAAATGCAATAGATGAAGTATCATGACCTAAATGTGTAGCTACAGCCTATAGTCATTATATCAAATAGTTGGCATACATCCCTTTTAAACTTTCAAATAGACAATAACTCAAATAGAGAATTCCCAACTTCAGATATATTATTGATAATGCAACAATTCTACAATGGCAATGAGATGAGATGCCAAGATTCTTGGCTTACATACATATGCTTAAATTTGATATGAGCTTTCACCTATAGCAGTACATCCTAAAATGCAACTAGATGACATATAATAACATGAATTGAACAAAGGAACCTAGTTCTTGAAGTTGCCTTAATTCTCCAATGAAGATGCAAGCAATGTTCCAAAGAGTGATGGCCTCAAATGCCCAATGTAAATGTTTGAAACAGCCACTCCTGTTCTGATATAGAAGATTATTATAAAATAATTCCTAGCTATTATGGGCTCCAAAATGCAACCAACTTCATCCAATAATCCTCCTATATAGTGCGCCCAAGGTAGGAACACAAAATCAAACCAAGATAAGGGAGTAATAAACAAAATCATGGTCTCCATAAGCATACCTAATGTGACTGAGTTTATTATTTTAAGAATTTGAAAATAATATCAAACCTTCTCCTTTCAATAATTGATGCCAAGGAAGAGTGTAATGCTTCTCCAAAATTGTGCACAGGCTAAGAATGCTTTGAATGATGCACCAAGTTACTATAGTGAACACTATAGTAGCCCACACTAAATTTGATCTGCAAGTAATAACCTTTAAACCCTTTATTCAGAAAGTATAATAATACATGAGCTATTATACTCAAATATTTTTCTCAATGTAGCACAAATAGAAGGCTGAAGTATCTTCCTTTGAGCCGCAATAATTCAAGTGATATTTCACACCCTCAAAATTGCTATCAATAGGAAGTTTTTGTTTCCTATGACAAATAAGTAATCTGTAGAAACCCTAGGCTCCACAAGATGAAACAACAACAACAACAACAACATCAAATTTTCCTGCCAAGAATGAAGTCCAGGATGCCTATTTATTCTTTTTTTCTCCACTTTCTCCAAAAACTTCTAGAACATTATTTTATTTTATTTATTAAGTGACTTTATAAAATATTTTATAATTCAAGTCACTTTATTAAATTAATTAAATATAAAGTTACCTTTTAATTTTTATTTATTTGATAACTTTATAAATAATTAACTTAATACCACTTATTTACTTAATTAAAATAATTAATTAGTCATCCTCATAAAATATTCATTATTTTGGAATTTTTAATTAATTAAATCAAATTACTTCCAAAATAGGGACATTATAGTTTGGTTTTCCTCCTGATCGTTCCACTATTTTGTGGTCTGATAATCAGAGTGCCATTCACATTTCTTGCAACCTGATGGAGAATAAGCGCACCAAACACATTGAGCTACATATGCACTTCATCCATCAGCTGATTCAAGATGGTGTTATCTCTTTAGAGTACATTCCACTGAGGCATAGGTTGTGGACATCTTCACCAAACCTTTTGCATCACTACACTATCTTTAGTTGTGGTCCATGCTTGGGGTGTCTTGTTCAGGCCTTCCTTCCTTCATGTTTTCTAGCATGCTTGTACTTACCTCTTTTGGGGGAGGATTTTTCCCATTTGGTTTTCTCTCTTTCCCCATTTTTTGAGGTTGTATTTCTTATGCACTTGTTCATGGGTACCTTTCTTGGCTTTGTTGCTGGGAGGCATTCTACATTTCATCTTAGCTTTTGTGAGCTTAAGGCATTCCCCTAAGTTACACTTAAGGGGGGTTGTTAGAGTAAATAATTATTTATTAATTATTTGTTCTTTTACTTAAGTTTACTTAGATAAATGCATTTAAATTTTTAGTTGTCATCTATGAGTTGTTGACAACATGGGAGTTTGTTCCTACCTAACCATACTTATCATTCCACCTTTTCTGGACATATGCTTAGTTGTCACGCTTATCTCCTAGTTATTTCTAGCTTGTTCTAGAAGCTTTCTTAAGGCCTTTATATTTGGGCTCTCTCATTGTATTTTTACATAGCATTTTTATTTTCTCATTGTGAAATATATTTTCTCACTTTGTTGAATTACTCGAAGCTCTTGTTCTCTTCCTTCTTCAGTTTCTCTTTAGCAATTTATTTGCATGCATGTGATCTTGGCACACTATAAAGTTTTCTTTCATCAACTTATACATCTACATCACTCACATAATTGATGGTGCCCTATGTATAAATGTCCATTTATTCTATGTTGTATCAAGCAATTGTTTCTTATCCAAGCCATTTAATTTGCAACCTTTTAAATCTCTAAAAAGATAAAGTTGGAGCAAGAGAATTTTTCTTCTCAAAGGTGTCCTCTAATTGTAAAGTGTCCATTTCATTATTTATTCAACAAACAAGATATATCTAGTTTAATAGATAATGGAATGGATGCTTTACAATTAGAGGACACCTTTGAGAAGAAAAAATCTCCTACTCCAACTTTATCTTTGTAGAGATTCAAAAGGTTGCAAATTAAATGGCTTGGATAAAAAAAAATTGCTTGATATAGCATTAAAAAATAAATTGACCAAACATTGCTGGAAATTTTGACCTTCTTGATATTTTTCTACCAAGACTTCATCAAAATTTTCACCAATTATAAAAAAAAATTGACCAAACATTGGTGGAAATTTTGACCAATTCTTGATACTTTTCTACCAAGACTTGGTCAAAATTTCCACCAATTATAAAATAAAATTGACCAAACATTGGTGGAAATTTTGAGCAATTCTTGATAGTTTTCTACCTAGACTTGGTCAAAATTTCCACCAATTATAAAAAAAAATTGACCAAACATTGGTGGAAATTTCAACCAATTCTTGGTAGTTTTCTACCAAGAATTGGTTAAATTTTCCACCAATTCAAAAAACATTTCTACCAAACATTGGTCAAAATTTTGACCAACACTAACAAACTAGAGCTAGCAAAAAATTAAAAATTTGGATGAATGTATTGGTCAAAATTTTAACCAACCTAAATCAAAATTTCGACCAATATTCGTCAAAAATTAAGTTCAAATTTTCTAGTGATATATATAATATCTCTTAGATATATGCATATAAAAATATGTTTCCATCATCTATCTACATTTTCACTTTATCCTTCCTTACACCTATCATTCTTCTCTCTTTCTCTCCCTCTCTCTCTCTTTCTATCAAATCTACTCTTTTCTTTTCTTTCCCCTTCTCTCCATTACTCTCTCTCACTTCATCCCTTTATCTCTCCACCATATCCCCACTCTCTTCCTATACCCTTCTCTCCATCACTTCCTTTCTATACCTTAATCTACTGATCATATCCCCTTCTCTCCCTATCTCTATTATGAGGACTCTCTCTCTCTCTCTCTCTCTCTCTCTCTCTCTCTCTGTGTGTGTGTCTCTCTGTCTCTCTCTCTCTCTCTCTCTCTCTCTCTCTCTCTCTCTCTCTCTCTCTCTCTCTCTCTCTCTCTCTCTCTTCAACACACACAGATACCATCCTATACCCTTCTCCCTTTTTCCCTCACCCCTACCTCCCCCTCCATCTCTCTCCATCCTATCCTCTCTCACTGTCTTCCTATCTCCTACTCTCTCAATATTATATCACCTCTACCTTCCTCTCTCTCTCTCCCCAACCTATCCATCCATCTCTCTCTCTTATCGATTCTAGTTCTTCATAACCTAATAAGTTTATGGATAACTAGTTGTAATGATTTAGTTCTTTATAATGTGATTGTGTTACTTATGTGATTGTGATTGTTACATTATAGAAAATAAGAACTTTATATTTCTAGCAATTAATAACATGACCTCATCTTGCACATTATGCAAATATTAACTTCTTAATGATCTTCAACTACCATTGCAAGCTTCTACAAGGTCCGAGTACTATGTCATAGGTACACATTTTTATGTCTACATTATTTGAAATAATCAAAATTTCATGTTTTTGGGTGTCTTGTTCTTGTTTTTATAATCATTGTAATTTTGGACTTATAGGAAATGATTGAATTGAATTATTTTTTGAGTTTATGTTCATGTTATTATACCAATTTCAGTTGGTATTATAACAAAATATTGTAAATTTTTTAATTTTATTTCAAGTAGGTTATCAACAATGGGAAGGAACAAGAGAAGATCAACCAAGGGACCATAAGATATGAAGGAAAAATAAAGGAAGCACATGAGAAGATCACATCAAGGTAGAGCATCAAACACACATGATGTGACTAGTGAGAATGCACCAATTGATATTGAAATGATGAATGCACCTAATGTAGAAAAGAAATTTCAAGAGTACACACTGATTGAAATTAATACAATTAGCATAGAAAATGCGATCTAAGAGCACACAACAAATGAAATTCAAGAGCACACACCTAATTCACCTCTTGCACCTAAATCACCTAATGCACCTAATGTACATAATGCACCATTATCTATAGCTCCTAGATCTAATTGAAATTGATGAAATTTTTTTGAGGCTAATACATGATCAAATGTCATAAAATAATTTTAGAAGAATTGTTAATAAGATTTGGAATAACTATTTTTAAAAATTAAATGTAAGTTGAAGATGTCAATTAGTTGATGAAGTAATTAAAAATATGAAATTTAGAGAGATGGTGATAATTTTGGGGTTAAGAACACCTAAAAATGTTAGTGAAATAATCATTGTGAGAAACCTTTTTGATGCATATCAAGCTATTGGTTCAAAATCATGTACTAAAGATGCTAATATTAGTCAATTTGTCTTCACATCAACCATATTGGGAAAGGAAACAAAAAAATCTCACATAATAAGAAGAATAATAATGACATTGAAGATAAGTAGAACAAAATTACACAAAGACTTAGAGAGACAAGATAAAATCAAGGACCCTAATAGTAATGCTCATCTTTGGTCATTCTTAGGTAGACTCCCATTCAAGGACATGGTTGTTTTTGATGCATTGAGAACATTAATTGAAAACTTTTTTTTTTTTTGACTATATAAGGGTTTCACCAAACCAAAAAGATTTTTTTTGTAAGTCTATTGGCAAAGACAGATAATGAGAGGTGGTGGGGGTGAATGAAGATCTATGAAACTTTAATCCTCTTAAAAAATTATCAAATTGACATATTTCACCTTAAATTCTTATAGCAATAATATCATAAATCATTTAGACATTCATTGTAATGATGTATCGGATGTAATCTACAAATCACAAACATAAACATGAAGGTAAATTATCAACACATAACACAATGATTTGGTAACCAAGAAACCCTCCAAGGTGAAGCTAAAACTGGGGTAGGGATGACATCCAGAAATATTCATTACTACATCAATAAAGTTTTCCTATTAGGGATACAATTTTTATCACTTCTAATGATCTACCTTGTGAGGGTTCTACCCTATTAAGAGCTTAGAAGACTTATTTAGTCTACCTTGATTAAAATATTTAAAACTTACAACTAAGTAAAAACTTTGTTAGGATACTTACATAGGGCTATTAGGACCACTCTATTAAGATATTTACCCTAATTTGGTTTTATTAGTACCCAATCCTTTTCTTAACACTCTAATGCTTGATAACAGATCCCCTCTTTCCAATGTTTGATCATGTCTTAATTGGATATAATTGTTCCCTACACTTTACTATAATATTCAGTTACTCTCTCTGATTATCCATCAAATTTTTCTTGTAGCATCCATACTTTTCTTCTTTCATACACATGCATGCATAATATGAAAATAGGGTTTGGATCCTCCTCTTATAACCAACTAGAGAAGTTTCTAGATCAAAATCAATGATCCATATTCTTCACTTATTTTTCATATACCTTTCATTTTTCTAATTGTTTAATCATCTTGCATAAGGATTAATTATGCATATAAAAATGTGAAATAAACTCCATAAAAAATTCCTTGATCAAATAAAATAATCTCTAGATTGACAAAAATAGTTTACCTAGTTGTTTGCGCAATCTAAAATAAAGATGTCAAAAGTGGCTTTCTTAGTACTCAAAGTCTCATGATGCTTGGCCATGACTAAACTCATATGCTAACACTCAACATCCACTATACTTAGCATATCTGTGTACTTGAAACATACTATACATCTGATGGTTTGACACAAACATTCTACTTGGCTAACATACTCAACTCGACATATATTGGAGTACTTGGTGACCATTAATTCCTCAACCTATATTGGATGAATCAGTTGTAGTGATGATTGACCAACCTTCCCTTGTAAATAACTAAGTGTTTGGCACTAATAAACAACATGTCTTATGGGTCAACGATCTCTCCCTTTGACGCTAGTGGAAAAAATACTATTTCATGATTTAACATTGAATTCAAAATTGAGAATTGTACTCCCCTTAGACTATAACTTGGTATTCATAAAGACTAAAATATGTACATCATATATACATGAATTCTTACATAATCAAACTCCAAAATGAGTATCAATACAAAATTTAATACATATTGCATTCATGATCAAAATTGTTCTAATATCCACATCGCATACCTTGATCATATCCATTTCCCTTTCTTGCTTGTGCATAATTTCCCCTTTAGTATCATGTCCCACTTGTTTTTGTTAGTTATGGCTACCAGGGTAAAGGAGATAAACCATACTTATCCAAATATGAGTCTTTGTAACTATAATATCATGGCTAAAATATGATCCCAACTATTTCTAATTGATTCCAGTAATTGAATCTTTATTTCTAGTATAGAAGGTAGATCAATTAAACTATTAGTTATTGAGAGATTTAGAACTCTTTGTGCTACCTCCTTGGCTGATGAAAGATATATTTTCATAACTTTGACATGAGTTTTGATAAGATTACCTAAATGGAGATGAGCTTAGCCATTATTCTGCCGTCATTGGCTACCAACTCAACTAATCTCCATTGGGAAAAAGTTAGTTTATTGAAATATATTAAACTAGAAATTATATCCATGTTGAAAGTATGTGTTGTTGAATTTAAATTTCATTTCTCCCTATCAACGAGATCTTGATTCTCCTTTGTAAAGAATTCAACATCACATATCTTTTTGTATAATGAAAAAATGTTCTTTACAACTTCTACATTATTTATAAGATTTGATAAATCTACTTTTATTAATGTAATTTGAGTGGCGACCTTTTCAATAACTCTTTTATTCAAATTTTTTGGAACTCCATTCCATCAAAATTTCATTGTATTCAACATTAGTATCATTAATATTTTCCATAATCTGAACCAGCTGAGCTATAATATGAGCATTTTCATTAATATTTTCCACATAAAATGCTTCAAGGAAAATGTCCTTAATATTGCGTAACAATTTCTTTAGTTGTTTCCACCTCCTCATCTTTTCCTGCTTGGTCTTCCTAGCTAATAGATCTCACAAAATTTTCATTTTCTCAAATGTTAACTTATCAGTGACAAATTTGGAATCACAATGACTTCATCCAATGTCACTAGCTTTCTAGGTGACTATGCTTTCTTTTTCTTTCTCTTCTTTCCTTTAGGAATAGGATTAATAGAGCTTAGAAATAATAATTGCATACTACGTGTCTAAAGCTTTAGATTCAATCTCTATATTGTGACTTGTGTACTCTTGGAACCAATTGGCTTAGCAACTTCTCCCCCAATCTTGAATTGTACAATTGTTTGTTGCAATCTAGTTACCACTGCACTTTCCTTTACCTTGTCTTCTCCTTTCTCATGTGGCAAAGCTAATTGATCACAAGATTTGTGTGTTGTAGTCACTTTTAGTTCACTTCCAAAAAATGTATGTCCAATCTCTTTGTTTCCCTCCTAGTGAGGTCCTAAGGAGACTATTGCAAAATGTTCTGCTAGAAGTTTAAAAGTTTCTTCTCCTTTTTCTCTTTCTTTTATGACACTATCCTTGGTGGCTTGATGTTTTTGTTCTTTCTATGTAGGTTTAGTACCTGTAGTGCTTACCAACATCTCATGTTTCTCTTTACTATTTCCTTATGTATCACCATATACATCCTTGCACTCAACTATAAGTTTGGATGTGCTAATTGAAGTACCTATATTTCGTATGCTTTCCTATGTTCTTATCTTAAAATAATCTTGCACTTGTATTAGCATAGGAGTAGAGCATGGTAAAAAAGTATGAAGCATTTCACTTTTAAGATCTTCCTCTATCAAGACATTTATATTCATAGGGGTGTCATTATGTAGATCCTCAATGGTAACTACCTCTTTATTCACTCTCTTGTACCTTTTTCCTTATAACCTCTTCAATATTTTTAGGCTCATTGATGTCCTCTATGTTCTCTAATTCAATCTAACTTGATGTTTCTTTATCTTTCTTTTATTCTTTATCAAGGACGAGGCCAAATATCATTTTCCAAATCAACTTGTTTTGATGAACAAAAGCATCAATTTTATTCTTCAGTACTAATGTTCTATATTTAGGAACAAATCTATTCTTATATTTCTCCATAAAATTTTCACATTTTTTTCTTGATGAATCAAATCATTATTTGAGCCAAAGTGGCCTCTCTAATTTTCTTTTCCATCATTATGGAAAATTTCCATCTTTAATCAATCTTATTGTATAACTCATCTTGAATATGAGTTCCTATCTCTAATGGTGTAGTATTTAAAGTAGCCATCATTTCTATCTATACTTCCTCTTCTATATTTATCTTTTCATCCTTTTCTAACTTGCCAAGTTTAATGAATTTAAATCCTTGCAAACTTGCACTACTATTTAAATTTTGACAAATTTCATTAATGTCAGTGGGAGGTTTGTTAATTTCTACCTTAAATTGACTGATGTCATCTAAATTTTTCTTTCCTTCATCTCATTCTTTCTTCAAAAGTTTCACTCTTCTTCTTGGTTTCTTTGCAAGTTGGCTCGACTCTGTCTTCTTTTCTGGTTGTTTCCTCTTTTGTGAGATCATCCCTTCAATTTTATTCACCATTATCTTCTTTTATGACTTGGATAACACCGTAGTGGTAGTTTCCCTTGTTCACGATCTTTCTATACTATGAGTTGGACTTTCCTTCACTATGGGCTTGGTAATAATGATCTATTTTCCCTTCTTTTCGTTAGGCTTGGCCACAACTATTTATTTACCTTTATTTTCTACATCCCCTTCCTCCTCCTCTTTATTTTCTTCATCATAATTGGACTGGCCCTTATCTAGAGCTTGTGTAATTTGCAAAGACATGTATTATTTTTCTACTTGTCCTAATGTCTTCTCTAGGTTTTTCACTATTTTCTTTCTCTTTCTTTCTAATGTAGTTATTTTCAAGCCAATGTTGATCTTAGCTTTCCCTTGTTCATAATTACCAAAGATTTTGGCTTTCTATTCCATTGCTTGAACCAACAATATTTTGATAGCTATAGATATTTCAACTATAATGTCTTCATAGGGAAATGACTTCAACCATGCTAACCTAGGTATCACAACTTGCACATATGTAAGATTAGTGTCAACCATAAAACATACATCATCATGAAATTTCTCAACTAGGATCTAGGAATTCTAGTTATTTTCCTCATCTTTTTTTTTAACTCCTCAAAGAACTATCCATTACATTTTCAAAATTATCTCCTATTTTCTTAATGAAATTATTAATCTTTTGAGTAACTAGTTTTCCTTTTTCATAGATAATATCTCCAATTGTAGAAAAAGAGTTTTGTATATAGAAAAATATATAAATAATTAAAGATTCAAACTTACACACTTTTTTATATTTCTTCCTTATTGTTGTCAAGTTTTCTCCCAAATTTGTTATACGTAGCTCATCATGATCATAATAATGATCCTTAATTACTACCTTCCATGCTTGACCAACTACAACACATGGAATGATGTCTAGTCTACTAGATAGACAAAATTTGTTAGCTATCACTCTCACTTAAAACTCAATTTCAGGATCGGTGATTGTTGAAATTGTCATTCCTTGTTTCTTCCATATGGCACAAATGTGTTTGTCTTGATTTCTTCCTTACTCTGGCATCTCATTGTCTTTTTCCTAGTGATAGTAGGGTAACATGTCACTCAACAAATTATGTCCTTTATAATTTTGACTAGTCCATTTTCCAACCATGGATGTATATCATGAATTTTTATTAGAATTATTTTAATCCATTCAATCTTGAAGTTTCCAAGGAATTCTAGGACATGAAATAAAACTTTGTTGACAATATACTTGTGCTCCTCCTTTAGTACTCTATCAACACACAACTTCTCATATACTTCCCTTTGTTCATAATCACAAATTTTGCCAACTTTACACATATAATATGATCTAGCATCATGTATCGTAAGTATCTTCACTAGGATGCATGACAAAGCACCTAAGGGACCACCCTTCATCACAATCTTTAGCACAACCTTGAAGTTTAGAAGTGGACATATATCACTCCTTATTGATTGAACATTTCTTACATGTTCACTTTGATTCCTCACTTTGGATGATGATCCTTGTGCCATTTCATCAAGTAAGGGTTTAAATACAATTTTTGTATAACTCGGTAGCTATAACTCTATTCAATACTTCCACTTTTACTAATGCCACACATTCAATCACTCTTTCTATCATAACTAAAATACTTTAGGTGCTCAAAATTACTGTTCTCTCCAAAAAATGAATGTATTGTGTCCAAAAGGAATTTTAAAATTTTGATAAAAAATCAAAATTTTCAACTTTAGGGAATCACTAATGTTCCATACATATAGTAGGAGAATGAAAAATGTGTGATAGATATCATACATTACATAAGAAAACTCAACATCCATACTTTCATTCACTATCTTGGTCAACACATCAACTTGATTAGCAAAATAGCTTGACCCATAATGTGATTCAGTGATAACTGACATTAATATAGTTGCTTAGAAATAACTATGGTCCAACTCAATATCTATGTTCTTTAATTGGTTCACACTTGAGAACTACCCTTGTGCATCTCATCTTATGGAGATATGGACTTCAATACATTCAAACATTGGAGGTTATGTAAAATATAGCATTTGAAATATAGAGTTCCTTATACCTCTATTTTTATTAGTTTGAGGTGGGGTGGTCTCCTAATCCATTGGATTTGGTGATCTCATCTTCAATAGGTCCACTACTAGAGGCTTCTTCCTTCTTCCTCTAGGTTTGAATCATCTAATTCTTTTTCTTCTCAACATCAACAATACCTTTTCCTTTATTTTATTCACTTCAAGGTGTTGTTGTTCAGGTCATGTAGTTCCTACTCACATGTCCAATCTTGAGACAACTATAAAAATCCAAACTTCTATTCATCTAATTCTTGGATTTACCTCTAAAATCTGTCCTAATCTAGTTTACTATAACATGACCATAATCACCACAATTTCTTAAGAGAATCTCCTTCATTCTAAGTTGTCTAGTTAGGTTTTTATTTTTATCTACATTCTTCATCTCTATGTCCATACTTCTAACAATTGTAACAATATCCTTCAAATCTAGGTATCACTAGTGTATTACTAGCCTTTGATACATACTCATGTGCTTGATGTCCTATCTTCCTGTAGTTAGAGCAATTAACAATAAATTTGGACTTAGGATTTTGCTTACCAATTTTTCTTCTATAGATGTTTGATTTATGGCCTAGCTTTCCACAATTATAGAATATGGGTTTGTTCTTTGGTTTTGTATTCTTTTGTTCTCCCTCTTTGATAATTATCCTTCCTCATTAGATGATACATGGTTGGTATACTCTAGAAAAAATGTATCATGGGGTCTTCTGTATGATCTCATCATCTCTTCATAGTATCTCATAGCTTCCTTAGGTTTGTTCAATCCTTCAATGAGTTCCCTCTCATGTTTGAGTTCATCCTTTAGATGCTCATTCTCATACTTTAGATTTGCAATCTCCAAATCCTTCCTATTGAGCCCTTGAGTTGTATGGACCAATCTGTTAGCCATGCCCAACTAATTTTGTGTAAGCCTTTTCCCTTCATTGTTCATGTCATCAAGTTCTATAATCATATGACTTGTATCTTTTTCAAATTTCTTTTTATGTTTAGAGGCTTCACACAATTTTACTACTTGGATTTTGTGTTCTCTCTTTAGTGCACTTACCTCTTCATTCAATGTGTTTTTCTTCTCCAATATATATACTATTATTGTATCACTTTGACTAGAATTTCTATCATCAAGTAAACCTTTAGTGTCTTCTTGATATTGAGTTTTATTCTGCTAGATTTCTGACTCCTTCCTTTTCTTTAAGGAATTCCTCTTTTCTTTTCTTTTTTCCTTCAAGTAACTAAAATAAAATTTTCTTATCAAGATTTTTATTTTCAATGATCTTTCCCAACTTGTAGACATCCATATCCAAGAACTTAACTCTCAAGTGATTAGACTTCTACAAAGAGAACTAAGCTTTGATACCAATTGTTAGAAGTTTATTGCAAAAGAAAGAAACTCAGAGTGGGGGGAGGGGGAAGAATTAGGATCTACAAAATTTTTGTCCTTTGAAACAATTACCAAACTAATATCTTTCACCTTAAACCCTTGTAATAATAATATTGTAAATCATGCAAACATTCACTGTAATGATGTATAATATCTAAGACATTGATGATAACCATAAACATGAAAGTAAATGATCAACACATAACACAATGATTTGGTAACCCTAAAACACTCCAAGGTGAAGGTACAACTAGGTTGGTGATGACACCTACAAATCTTCACTACTGTAGCAACAAAGTTTTCTTGTTAGGGGTACAATTTTGATTACCTTTAATGATCTACCCTATAAGGGATTTTCCCTATTAAGAGCTTACAATACTCATTCATTCTACCTTGATTAAAGGATTTAAAACTTACAACTAAGAAAACACTCTATTAGGAGATTTACATAGGCCTATTAGGACCAATTTGTGAAGAGATTTACCCTGATTCATTTTGCTAAAAATGTATCAGTACCTAATCCTTCGGTTAGAACTTGAATTCTTGATAATGGATCTCATCTTTCTAATGCTTGATCCTTTCTATGATTTGATATAACCTCACTCTACACTTCACTACAATATTTTTCCACTTTGTTTGATTCTCCTTCAAACTTCACTTGTAGCATCCAAATTTTGATTCTTACACATAAACACATACACCATGTAAAAATATGGTTTGGATCCTCAATTTATAACCAACTAGAGAAGTTTGTAAATAAAATTTCACCTTTACCTTCTAATTTTTGGATTGGTTAATCATCTTGCAAAGGTATTAATGATCCATATAAAAATAAAATTGAATCCATAACAAACTCCATGATTGAATAAAAGAATCTTGATATTCAAAAAAATGCTTTACCTAGTTATTTGTGCAATCTCAAACAAAGATGTGAAGAATGGCTTTCTCAACACTCAAAGTCTCCTAATGCTTAGTCATGACTAAACTCATATACTAGCACTCAACATCCATTATACTTGGCATAAGTGTGTTTTTGACATATACTATACATATGATGAATCAACACAAACATTCATCTTTGCTAACATACTCGAATCAACATATACTAGAGTACTTGGCCACCATGGACTTGCTTAGTTATATTTAAAAACTGAATATGTACAAGTCCTTCTTTGTAATGCTTAGCTTATATGGGGTGATTTGGTCGCAGTGATGATTCACCAAAATTTTATTATAAACAACTAAGTGTTTGACACTAACAAACAACATGGCTTAGGGATCAACAATTATTAGCAGGAATATTGGGAGTACAAACTATGACCCACATCTGAAACACTTTTTATATTTGACTCAAACATAATTTTATGAAAGTTTTATTGAAAGATATTCTCAACTTAGAATCAGCAAAAGGTTTTTTGAGACAAAAAAACCATTTTATGTTTAGATTAATCATACATGAACCACATGTTGTTGTAGGGTCAATGTTGAATTTTTCATGGCTTATGATGTTAAAGATGGAAAACAATTAAAGAGGAGTGAGTTAGTGAAAAATGACATGTAGCTAATTTTATGGAATTATTTCAAGAGAAACAAGTATATGAGTACATAGGACATACACTAGAGAGCTAGATGGTTAGATGAGCAATTTCATATATGTAAGGATACTTTTCCCTTGGGTACAATTTTCTTTGATGTTCATTTTTTTTTCTAAAAATTATACACTAAAGCCTCAAAATTAAGTACAACAAATGTAGTACATAGAATTTACACAAGTCTCAAATTTTGTACACATAATTTATTCATGCACATGATAGCACAAAGGAGGATAGAAAGGTTATTGTTGTCACAAAAGCTTGTACCCTTGTCCAAAGTTTTTACCTAAGAACAACCTTGTGAAATATGGAAATAGCCTCCAAGCTGTGGGACTTGAATTATGAGGTTGAGTCTTTGGAGAAGGTTGACTTCCTCTACTATTAGGATGCACTTAAACTACTCTTGAAGAGAAAAGGGAGAAGGAATACATAAAAGTAACTACCTAATCTATTCTAAGGAGATGATATACCATAATAGGGTGTTTAGACGAATCTCTACCCATACATGCACAGTATAATTATCATGACAATCCAAAGATATATGGATTCAAACTAGCTTTAATCTATTAGCTATATATAGATCATGCAACCAAATGAGTGACATGAGGAAAAAGAGCTTCAATTCTTACCATTCATAGGACAAAAGAGATACATAAGTGTAGGTTATAGATATCCATGGTACATCAAAGAGAGGCAGAGAAAGCTTGCACAGTACATCAATGGCTAAAGGAGATAACACAAGATGCCATATAACTTAGAGGCAAATATGGAATTTATAGTAGTATGTCAGAGAAATACTAGAGAAACAAAGAAGATCCAACCCTCAGAAAGATTACTAAATTTTCTTTTATAGTGTAAGCATAACTTAGATAGCTTCCACCCTAAGATAAAACTCACTAACTAAATTCAAATTTGCAAGGAATAATTAGTGCAAAAAACTAGAAAAGATTTGATCGCAATGTAAATCCAAACGTGAGAAGATCACTTACCCACCAAAAAATCTTTGAGAGGATAGGAATGGTGACCAAAAAACTTATGACTAAGTAGATGGATCAACAAGTGGTGATGGAGTGTTCTTTTGTATTTATCAAGCCTGGGGAACAATGAAAGTGCTTGCAAGAGATTGAAAAGATTAGATCTATCATCAAAGAGTTGATTCCTCTATCATCAACTTTCCAAATTAGATATAAAAGTATAGATCAACCATATTCAACTGTCACTCTATACCTTTCTTGCTACCTAATTGGTTGGGAGTTCCTCTTTATCTAGCTTCGTAGGTGAAACTCTTTATATACTTTTTTTCAATACTAGAACTCATGATTCTATGAGTGTCAACTATGGTTAAAATTCTTCATGTCACCTTTTGTTCATAACCATGACTTCTATGATACTATGATCACCTATTCCTTGTAGTATTGAGCCCATCCTTCATTCTCTTTATGATCCTTTGATAGTAACAAGTCCTACAATATCATGATAGAATTATGACATGACAACACTCCTAGTGTAAGGTTGTGGTACCATTATTCTCCCTTTGTGATGTCAAAGGCATGGTTGTTTTGACCTTTATGATTTTACGATTTTAGATCATCATGATATAGGTAGCCATGGCAATAACCCTTATGATCCTACCATTCTGGTTTAACTATCTTTTGCTGTGACCTTGGTAGGTATCCTTATTTGTTCTTGTGACCTTATAACTCTAAGATCATATGACCAACCTTCCCCTTTGTATCATCAACAACTTGGGAAGTCAACCCTATGATCCTACGATCTTTAACCCTTGTGGCGTTGAAACACATATCCTTTTGGCTCGTGATCTTATGAGGTCTTTGATATCACAAAAGCCTAATACTACACCAATCCTCCACTTTATTTCATCAAAAGACATCCTTGTAGCACTATGATCTTATGATCATTACTATCATAACATCCGACAAGACCTTTCTTTGGCTTATGATCCCTCAACTAATAGGAGCCTCGTAGTACCTTATCACTACTTGATTCGCCTGAGGATCTTCCAATGCATGAGCTATTGTAATATTGAGATCATACCATTATATTGCCACTCCAAGATTTTGAATATAATATGAAATTGAATCTTGTGACCGTTGGGTGGGTTTAAATATTTTGAATTCAATCCTTGGTTGGAGGGCACTTTTGGCCAATATTTTTGGAAACTTGAGGGGGATGCAAGCATACCTAGCATATGACCAATGACCATTAAAAGATCCATTGTGTGATAGAGTCCCTAAAACCATAAAAACTCATCAAATCTATTACTTATTTCACATTCTAAGCCATAAAACATGCCCTTCTACCTCTGCAACTTTGTAAAATTGGAATAAAAACTCTCTGTAACAAAACATGTTCTCAACACTTCTTGGAAAATAAGAAAAGATAGGAAGAAACTATTCTAACTATGTACTTGAAACACCCTCTTTTCTCAAAAAAAGGGTTTAAGATATATTCCATTTACTAGAATAGGCAGAATTTCACTGTTAGGTCTATTCAATTAGAAAGCATTAGCCTATTTACAACTACTAACCACATAGGAAACACTCCATAAGGCATCAAATTTTGAGCATCTGCCTCCTTTTTCTTTATCTACATCCCATTTGAGAACAATATCACCTTCTTTGAAATTTTTGACCTTAGCTTTCTTATAGACATAACATCATTTTTAATTAGTTCCAACTAATGAAGTATCTCTAGGGATGGGAACTCTAATGAAATAGTAATTCTAGCTTCCCTTCCATACACTAACATGAATGGAGAATTTCTAATAGCCCTCTTAGGAATTATTCTATCAGCCCATAGGGTTGTCTTTAATTTCTACTACTAGCACCTTTGATTATCCTCAATAGTCCTCTTGATGATTCTAATCAAATTCTTATTGGATGACTTGACCAAACCATTACCTTAAGGGTAGTAATTAGAAGAAGTACTCAAGTAAATGCCATGATCAATTGCCCATGAACAAATATGATCTCCCACAAATGATTTGATGTTATTTGATATGATGGTGGAAGGAGCACAAAATCTATTAATAATTCCATTAAGGAATTCCACTACTAAAGCCTCTATAGAATCCTTAAAGGCTGGTGCCTTTGTCCACCTTGTAAAGTAATCTGTTGCAACCAAAATCCACCTATGGCTAGAGATAGAGGGTGGATTAATAAGACTTGTGAAATCTAATCCCCACTAAGCAAAGGTCTAATCGACCTAGATGGTATGAAGGGGAAGAGTTCCAAGTCTCTATTTACTTGAGAAGAAAGCACACTTTTCACACTTTCTTACATGTCTATAGTAGTCATGGAACAAGGATGGACAATAGCAATCAGCTCTCATGATCTTCATTGCAGTGGTTCTTGTTGAAAAGTGGTCACCATTAGGACCACCATGAAGCTCTTTAATCATTCTCTTTGCTTGATCCACACTAATACATCTTAACAAGGCTCCATTGAAATCCTTCCTAAATAAAACACCATCAAATATAGCATAGGGGATTGATTGCACTTTGAACTATCTCCTTTTAGCCTTATTCAACCCCTAAGGATATCCATTCCCATCTAAGAAGATCTTCATGTCATCTATCCAACTCCTTGGATTGTCATCTCTCACCTCTTGTTATTATGCCAACAACAAGGCAAATTCTTCATCTATTGCTTCTTGAGATGAGAGCATCTTCTTACACAACCCTTTCCCTCTTACCAACTTGGTGATCTAGATGTCCACATCATACTTCATCACCTTAGTGATCCAACTTGCTCTTTTCTCACTACTATCTCTACTCAATAGGAAATCTTTCACACTAGCATGGGGTACTAGAAAATGAATCTTGTTGTGTCATTTAAGGTGCATAAATTTCTTCAAAGCTCTTATGACTACAAATGATTTCTTCTTTACATAGCCATATTTATTTTTGTACTCCTTCAGCCCTTCACTAAAGAAAGTAATAGGGTGCTCTTCATTCTTATCATTCAATTGAGTCAAAATAGTAGAAATACTTGACTCACCTCCCAAGCTATAAAGAATGAAATCCTTATCAAAACTTAGATTGATGAGAGTAAGGGTTGAGGCTATAGCTACTTTGATCTCTTCAAAACTTTATTTCCCTTCCTTGTTCCATGAAAAGATGATATTCTTTTTAAGCATTTCTATAAGAGGTTTCATCATGGTAGCTAGAAATTAGGAATAAATCTCCTCAAAAAATTTATTCTACCAAGAAAACTTTGGAGACCTTTCTTGTGACTAGGAAGGGGGAGAGAAAGTATGGATTTGGTTCTCTCTAGATCAATAGTTAGACCATCCTTAGATAAAATGTCTCCTAATAATTTCCCTTGACTAGTGGCAAAGACACACTTGCTTGGATTTAAAGATACTCCATACTCCCTACATCTTATAAACACTTGTCTAAGATGGCCAAAATGAACTACTATATCTTTTGAATATACTATGATACCATCAATGTAGACCAACACAAACCTTTCAATCATGTTTTTGAAGACCATCTCCAATGCATTTTGAAGTGTGGCACTTGCATTTGTTAGTCCAAATGGCATTTTACTATAGGCAATGGTGCCCCTTTTGGTGGTGAAAGCAATCTTATATTTTTTAGCCTCTTTGACCAACACTTGGTTATAACCTAAGAATCCATCCAAGAAAGAGAATCTCTTTGAACCACTAACCTTAGACAATATCTATTCCATGGAAGGGATACAATGATGATCTTTAACATAGACTTGGTTAAGATCCCCAAAATCTACACATAGTCTAATTTCTCCATTCTTTTTCCTAACATGGACAAGGTTTTCCACCCAAGATTAGTGCTTAATGGGAAAATGATATTGGCCCCAATTAATTTGGATAACTCATTTCTCAATAGTGGCTTAATCTTCAAATTTACTAGTCTCTACTTTTTCCTAACATGCTTGACATTACCAACTAGATCTATAGTATGTTGAAATAGACTGGGGTCAAAACCCTTTAAATCATCATATGTCCAAGAAAATACATCATTAAATTCTTGACATCGATGAACAAAAAATTATTGCTCAATTTTAGAACATACCTTCCCCATGTTTAGCATCCTTCCATCATAAACTACAATTGGCATATGATCATCTTTATTTACAATAAGATTCATGCCTCTATCACTTGCTTGGTCATTAGGATTGAAGATGCTCTCTAAGATAATAAAAACCTTAAGCAACTTATTGGAGAGAGGTTGATGATTTGATCAGCATACTGGTCATGCAATCTTGACTTATTTATATCTAAGAACTCTACTTTATTCTGCAAGAAAATCAAAATTTGTACATCAAATTCAAAGACCTGCCAATTGATATTATTATCAGGGTTAGTGGGCCTAACCAACACTATAATCTTCTATTTCTTCTCCTCTTCAATGCTCCTTGGCACATCATAAGATGCATCTACTACTACAAGTCTATTAGCATGTCTATTTCCTCTTCTAGAGATGCTCTCAATATTAAATGCATTGAAACTTTGAAGCAAATCCCATACTCTATGTCTATAAGACTTGAGGAAACTATTTTTGGAAATATTTTGATTTCTCACCTGATTAACAACAAGCTCACTATCTCCATATACATTTAATATTTTAATTCCTCTTTTTTGAGCAAGTAGGAGACCCTAAACAATGCCTCATACTCAGCCACATTATTGGTACAACTAAATTGAAGCTTAAATGAGAAGTAGTACATTTCTAGTGTAGGAGAAACCAACATCACACTAGCCCTTGATCTGTTCTTATTCCTAGATCCATGAAATTACATACTCCATGTCCCACCAATTCCTTCTTTGATTTGCATTAAGTTGGGAGAAAAAAACATCCTTTTCTGATATACGATAAGTGCCAAGGCTTGTCTCTAAGGTATCTGACATAGAATCAAACTGATATACATTAGCCCATTCATCTAAGAGGGGATCAAGTGTCTCCACTAGGGAAGTGGAAAGCTCATTTTCTATGTCTTTCTCATCTATCTCTAGGATGGTGTAGTTCATACTAATGAGATTAGGAGAGTAGGGCTCAATATGATGGAGGAATAATGGTTATGCTCTGATTGAAGCTTTGGTTCCATACCTAGTTCTAAATAACATGTATGACCAATCAAAGGATACATAACTACCTATTTGGGTAGTAAAATCTCTTGAAAGACAAATGGAAAAGTGCAATTTAACCTCACCAATTGATATATTTTGAACTAATATACAACCATGGCATGCATGTAGGGCCATTTCAACATTCCTTAGGATTCCTATAGTCTTGACAATACTACCAACTAACTATAATACATCATTAACAATGGGTTCAAATTTCATTTCTAAGATATTAACAACATGTTGAGAATGGATTGAAGAAGCTAATCAAAGAGGGAGATTGTAAAGAGAGATTATTGAGAATATACAAGTATGCTTCAATCATTGTTTTGTCACTAATGTCAAACCTGCTATTTGTTGGTAAGACAAATCCTTATATGATTTAACTATTATCACTTAAATGATAGATGAAGAGGACTTGATCAAAAGATGTAACAATAGAACCTAGAGGAAAGGTTGAGTTATGATTATGTAAAGTAGTACAAGAATTAGTTAAGATAGTGATGGCATGATGTATTGATAATCTATTTAAGGTTACAAAGGTTGGTTACACTAAAGAAGTCTAGAAGAACAAGTTACATAAAGTTTTTCTGCCAAGCTTGACCAAGTAGATAGTAGGTGCCAACAAAATTCAGCACAAGCCAAGAAAAAAAAAAGGTGAATCCAAGTAAAAGTTCATTCTAGTGTATGTCGAGTAAAATTTAGTTGATGTTGAGCACTAGTAAACTTTAGTTCATACCGAGTAATTTCACAGTGGATGTTGAGCAATGCAGTATATGCCAAGCATCATAAGCAAGATAATACCAAGCTACTACATTATTTATAAGATAATGAATTCAAAAAATCTAAGCCGACAAGTTTATTTTCTTTAAATTTGTGAACTAGGTGGAAGATAAGGACAATGAGCTAGTGGCACAAAATTCAAGGTAAACTATTTTTAGGTGAATTCAAAGAGGATTCTAGGAGAGGTTTCTAGAAGAGAGATGGAATGTGGGATAGATGCATTGTATCCTACCTAATCTATCCTAACCCTAAACTTGATGATGGAAAATAAGTAGTAAAATATCTTAATGTCCTATTTATAGGAATGGTTGGCCATGAAGCAAAGAGATTTAGGTGCAATAACCTAAGGAAGACAAGGAGTCAAGGGCTTTTCTTCATCAAGTGACCTAAGAGAAGAGATTGCATTGGCATTCTAAGCAAGGAGGCTTAAGGAGATGAATGCTTGATGGGTGAAACAAGCTATCAGAGCTGTAAAGTATGAAGGCCAAGTAGAATTGAGGACTAAATAGTGATCTATAATCTACAAATGAAGTTGTAAGTTGTATCATATCAAGCCTTACTATTACTCTTTAACAATTGTATCAGTCTAGGGTAAATCCTTTGGATTAAGGTTGACCTAATAATCATGTTTAAATCCTTTAACTGGGTGACACTCCAAGTGAATGGTCTAAAGTCCTCTAACAAGGCTCACTCCTACCAAGGTGATTAAAATCCTTTAATAGGGTCACATTTAATAGTGTGTATTATAACCTTTAACAGGGTTAGCCTTTCACAGGGCATCACTTCTAAAGAGTGAAAAAGAAGCATCATGTTACTAGTGGTTTTTCCCAAATTGGGTTTACATGTAAATCATTGTGTCAAGTGTGATGATGAATTTGTTATGTTTCATGTTTACATTTCTACAAGTTGATTTCATAGTAACCTACAAGTTTTAAGTGATTGCATAATCTAATGGATGCATGCATGATGAATAATGTTTTATGGGTTCACTAAGTTGTAAAAAGTTTTAGTTATACATTTGGACCTTGGATAACTAATTCACCCCCCACCCAATTTTTCTAAACTATTCCAATACAACACATTTGGGCATTACTAAACTACTAGCCCCTAAATCAATCATGCAATTCTCAACTAGTTTATCTCCTATAATCGGAGAAACATAAAATGGAGGAGGTCTAACCTTTTTACTTTTTTCTATCTCTCTTGATGGTTGTACCAAACTTACAACATTCTTCATGCTAGGTGGTACAACAACATCATCTCAAATAGAAATATTGTAAGTTTCACATTTGTCAACATCATACCAAACACTATTCATCAACATCCGTTTAGGCATCCCACTACATAGAGGATTTGAGCACACCACTGAGTTGGAGGAAGAAGCAAAACTCCTCATCACTATACCCTACCACCATCCAAAAAGGTTTAAGGAAGAGATAGAAAAAATGATCCAAAAACTCCTAGAGAAAGGATGCATTAGGCCTAGTTCCAGTCACTTTGCATCGTCAGTAGTTTTGGTTAAGAAGAAGGATGGAACCCATCAAATGTGTGTGGACTATCGTACATTAAACAAGAAAACCATTAAAAATAGGTACCCCATCCCTAGGATCGATGAACTATTGGATGAGTTACATGGTTCACTCTATTTTTTCAAAATAGAGCTTCATTTAGGATACCATCAAATCCATATGAGGTAAAAAGATGTGGAGAAGACCACCTTTTTTTGCCACTACATACATTATGAGTTCCTAGTTATTCGATTTGGTCTAATAAATGCTCTAACTACTTTCCATTCATGCATGAACTACATCTTCAACAAGAAACTATGAAAGTACCTATTGGTATTTTTTGATGACATACTTATTTACAATAAGACATGGGAGAAATATTTGAGGCATTTGGATGAAGTACTCAAAATTATGGAGTCATAATCATTATTTTCCAAGAGGTCTAAATGCAAGTTTGGAATGACAAAAACATTGTATCTGGGGCATATAATTAGTGCTCAAGGGGTCCACATACATCAGGAAAAGATTCAAGATATCTTGCATTGGCTGCCTCCCAAGACGCTCTCTGATCTATGTGGATTCCTTGGATTGTGTATTTATTATAGAAGGTTCATGAAGGGTTTCTCACAACTTAGTGCACCACAAATAGACCTAACAAGAAAAGGTTCTTTTTATTGGGATATGAAGGCAAAACACACTTTTGACAAGTTGAAGGAAGCCATGAGTTCATGCCCAGTCCTGGCACTACTCAATTTCAATATGCCCTTCATCTTGGAGTGTGATGCTTTAGGAGAAGGTATTAGGGTGGTGTTAATGCAAAATCATCACCCCATTTTGTTCAAGTGTCAAAAAATCTCAGAAGCAGAATGATTATACTCCATCTATGATAAAGAGATGCTTGTAATAATGCATGCACTAACAAAGTTTTGACAGTATCTTGTTGGGGTAAAATTTGTGGTGTAGATAGATCACAATAGCCTTAGATATTTTTTAGAGCAGAAAGATTTAAATGAATGACCATAGAAGTGGGTGAGAAAAATCCAAGCTTTTGACTTTGATATTGAGTATGTGAAGGGAAAACATAATGTAGTGCTTGATGCTCTATCAAGGAGGCCTACAATATGCTCATTATCTAAAATTTTAGAAGATTGGAAGGAACACCTATTGGTTGAATACTCCAAGAACATATTTTCTTGTTGATTAATGGATGGTCAAGTACAATATGATAGGTATAATGTGGTAAATGATATTATCTACTACAAGGGTAGGATTTATCTGGTACCCAAGTCCAAAATAAAGGAGATGCATGACTCACCATTGGCTAGACACCCAAGATACCTAAAAACCTACAAGCAGATCTGAGAATGTTTTACATGGAAGGGCCTCAAGAATTATGTCTTATAGTATGTACAAGAATGCTCTACCTTTCAATAAAACAAATCTAAGCACACCCTACCTTTGAGACTTCTCCAACCATTGACAATCCCTGATCAAAAGTGGGAAACTATTTCAATGGATTTCATCACTAGGCTACCCAAAGTTTAGGGGAAGGATTACATTTTTGTCATGGTTGATCATTTGACCAAGTATGCTCATTTCTTTTCCATTTCCATCTAGTACCAAGCATCACAAGTGGTCAAGTTGTTCCTTTGTGAGGTTTTCCATTTACAACATCTTCCATGAAATATAGTAAGTGACAGAGATAGTCATTTCCTTAGCATTTTGTGGATGGAGTTATTTAGGCTAGCAAGAATGGAGTTGTCACCAACTACGACCTACCATCCACAGTCAAATGGATAAATAGAGATTGTGAACAAATGATTGGAGGGCTATATGAGGAATTATGTTTCAACACAGTAGAAGGCATGGGTGCATTGGTTACATCTATGTGAGCATTGTTACAACACTACCTATCACATGTCAATATTCATGTCACCCTTCAATGCATTGTATGGTTATGAACCTTGATCATGTTGGATACAATTGTTCAATTGTGTGTTGTCTTTGATGTCACACAAATGTCATATAAGTCATCAAATAGTGTCTACTAAGATCAAAAGGTCAGAAAGGCAAAGACTAGTGTCTACCGAGCTTAGAAGGTCAACAAGGCAAACGATAGTGTCTACCGAGCTCAGAAGGTCAGCAAGGCAAAGGATAGTGTCTACCGAGCTTAGAAGGTCAGCTAGACAAAGGACAATGTTTACCAAGCTTTCAAGGTAATCAAAGAAATTTAGTTCTTACCGAGTTCACTCAGTAATCAAAGAAAATGTGATAGAAAGTGTTCTTACCGAGTTCACTCGGTCATCAAAGGTAATTTGGAAGAAATAGTTCTTACCGAGTTCACTCGGTCATCAAAGGTAATTTGGAAGAAATAGTTTTTACCGAGTTCACTCGGTCATCAAAGATAATTTGGAAGAAGCAGTTCTTACCGAGCTCACTCGGTCATCTAAGGTAATTTGGAAGTAGTTCTTACCAAGGGATTCAGTTCTTATCGAGCGAACTCGATAGCCAAAGGATTTTAAGGATATTGTAATGTTACTAGAGTCAAGATGGTTAACTCAAGAAATTTCTAGAAGCAATATTTACCGAGTAGGGTCAGCCAGTAAAGGATTTCATTGTCTTATGAGATAAAATTTATTTGTTCAGAGTAATATCTATAGCTGACTGATGTACAATTTATTGGTAAATGTAACATGTAAATAGGCCGACTTGATAATCTAAATGGAATAAGTAAGAAGTCAAGTTGCGAATTCTAAAATGTATGAAGTAAAAGAATGTGGAATTAATGTGATATGAAGACTAATTTTTGTAGAAGTAGATTTGAAGGATAATTAGAGATCATTGAGGAGTAGCAGAGCCATATTTGATCAAGGAGGATCTAATGATGCTAAACAGAGACCTGTAACCAAAAAATTCAGTTGCATCTTGTTTAGGTCAATTCATTGTTGCTTTCTAACAATTGTAGTAGTGATTTCAAATCTCTTAATAGAGTTGGTTTAACAGCCATTTTGTAAATCCTCTAACAAGGTGACAGTTTAGTTGAATTTTTCTAAAGACCTCTAGCAAGGCCACTCCTAAAAAAGTGATTAAATCCTCTAACAGGGTCACACCTAATAGTGTGTATTGTGACCTTTAACAGGGTTGGCTCCTAACAGGGCTCACTTCAAAAGAGTGAAAAATTGGTGACTAGTTACTTGGTGGTTTTTCCCATATTGGGTTTCCACGTTAAAATATGGTGTCTCTTGTGTTCACTTTATTTTTAGTTACATGCATGAATGCTTGAAAAGAAAGTAATAGTTTAATTTACTGAGTTACAAGATTTTTTTATCGAGTACAAGTAGTAACTAGATGTTTAAGACATCTAAGGGATCTATTGAGATCAATTTTTGTTAGTAACTGATTCAAACCCCTCTCTTAGTTACTCTTAACAGAGTACTTACTTTATTGTAAGTTTTAAATCCTCTACTAAAGTGAGATTTAGCAGTCTAAAATGATTGTAGTAGGGTAGATCCCTCACAGGGTCTTATGATCAAACATTATAATAGTAACATGTTAAGTTTACTCTTGTAGTAGTAAAGATTTGTAGGTGTCATCCCCACCCCAGTTTTACCTTCACCCTTGAGGGTTTTTGGATAACAAATATTGTGTTATGTTTTTATTTTCATGCATGTGATATATCGCACTTACATGTTACAACAAGTTTATTATTACAACTTTTTCATGCTCAAGTTAACCAATGAATATGTGAATGAATTGTTGAAAGAAAAAGTGCTTAAGATTTTGACTCACCCCCTACCTCAATATCTTGTTATCCTATTTATAATTCCATCAATCAACAAACATTATCTTTAGTGCACTAAGTGTTTTACCTACCCTATCTAGGAGTTTAGGCTCTAGTGGAGATTATGCTAGCAGTAGTAGATCAAGATCTAAAGAAGATGGAAAGTTTGAATAAGGAGTTAACATGCTTGAAAGAAGAGAACCATATGGAAAGAAAATACTTAAATGAACTAGAATTATGGTGAATTTGGTAATTTAGAAACATTGTCATCTTATTTGTATTATTTTCATATATATATATATATATATAATAGAAAAATTGTTGGCACATGACATTAATATTTAGGAGTTCAAACAGTCACATTTAGAACAAAAAAAAAATGACAAAGCCAAAAGACATTGAGAGTATATATCACAACTTTAAGGATGGTGGAAATTCACAGTTTCCTATATTTCATTTGTCCAAATGATTTAGGGACATTCCACCTAAAAAAATGAGCATCCATGATGGCTTTCATATGAAA